>JASPKZ010001204.1:1120000-1347500 GCA_030220185.1 Diploptera punctata | reverse complement strand
CTGCTAGAATGTCATCTATGTAGGGAGCAAGTCTGCTTATAATGTAACACAAATTTAAATTATTTTTCGTGTTCTCCTGGATATAATAACGTGTTAATTATATATTTTAAATAACCTTACTATGGAACTGATAGTTATTTCCCTGCTATCTTCCTAATACAATACCGAACTATCAAGAAACCTTCTCTAGTTTCTAGGGAATGATGGAACAAGTCCACCATTTTGCAAGTTCAGGCAATATGGAGTTAAATGTGAGGATTATTGAAACAAATGATTTATTTAATTGTTTTACTTCGTATTTAAGTAGAAAGGATTCTTATATACAGCACATACATGAGAAACAAACAAGGTATAATTTATTAGCCAATAAAATTCTACAAAGTAAATAAACGTGTAGCAATAAAAACAAGTTTAATAAATATAATGTATTGTAAGTTAGGCCTACTTTAAGTGCACCTAACATACGAATTGTGTGTCATTTACTTCACATTTAGCACTTTAATACATTTAATGAACACCCACAACAAATTAAAAACATAGGCTGCCTAAAATTCGCACTTGAGACTTCTGTGGCACCATAAGAAGAAACCTCCGAAAGATTCGAAGAGAAACTCAGCTCAGGTTTTATACAATTATGACAGTTCCTGTTCTTTTATATGGACCTAAATATTGGTTACTTACAAAAAAAATATCTCACACATTCAAGCCAGTGAAATGAAATTTTTCTTCTTCTTCTTCTTCTGCTTCATGAAATTAGGCCTTTTGACCTGTTTTCACATCACGTGGGATTTAATGAATCCTCCAATCTAGTAAATGGGCGTCCAACATATCTATGTCCTATTGGTTTGTACTTTAGTAACAGCTGAGGGATTCTATCTGTAGGCATTCTCTTGACATGTTCATACCAGTTGTTTCTCATGTTGTCAATTCTATTTGTTAAATTGAAAATATTTAAGTCCTTCCTAATATCCTCACTTCTTTTCTTGTCCAAAATTGTCACACCTGCTACTGAACGTAGGAACTTCATTTCTGCAGTTTCTATTTTCCTTCTGTCTGAACGGTTAAGAGTCCAATTTTCACTTGCATATGTTAAGACAGGCACTGCCATAATTTTGTAAAATTTTTAAGATCCGTAAAAGGATGTACACGCATGGATAGATTACACAATGAATCAATAAGAAATGAACTGGAGATTTTTCAATAGTTGATAAACTAGAAGAGCACAAATACCAATGGAAAAAACATTTAGACCGAATGGACAATACAAGATTACCGAAAAAGATCAACACCTACAAACCACATGGGAAAAGATCTTTGGGACGGCCAAGGAAACGATGGACTTGAGGCCGGAACAGGTCACATTGACCTAATCCTGGAAAGGAAGAAGAAGATGCCTGCATAAAATACAGTAAAATCAATACAAATAGATATTAAAATAACATAAAATATGTGAAATAGGCTTCAAAAGTTATATATTTACATTGTCGCGCCTCGCGGTCTAGTAGGATCCAGATGGAATTTATTTAAATTCACTTTACAGATTCTATTCAGTGTTCTACCCGAGGGCAGGTCTTTCACTGCAATCATACACTCTAATTCAACCCAGGAAGTTACTACAGATATTTTGGGCTACACAAGTGTCCCCCTACGTACAGGAGGTAGATGTTGCCAAACTCATAATAACGGTATTTGTTTGTTTAGGGAGGGCTGGAGGGGCAAGGTTAGCAGTACTTTTTTCCAAATCTATGTACTATACATTTAAAGAACATAGTTTTTCTTTTACGGAATAAAACTAGTTGTGTAGTAAATATGAGAGTCGATACATTCATTCACACAGGATAGTACAGGTCCGCACGAGCTCAGTGACAAGTGGTAACTTTTTCTCTTTATGAGGGGGTGGCTTGGACGACTACAACTTAGAACTCTATACTTGCTGTGTTGCATACTTCAGTTTTATTTAAGCATTTCTCGCAAGAAAATACTGTTAAAATGGCAACCCAGTGCCCTATTCCAAACATACAGTAAATTCCTGGGTTGAATCTGACTGTAGAATTTTAATGCTATGCTTTGCAGCTTAACTAGGGAATTATAGGTGTGTTAGCTTCCCGTTACTTTCCACACCGCTGAAGGATGATGATGATGATAACGACCGTATAATTTTCGGGGACAGTTGGGCCCTAAGCTTCCTGACATTTGTCTTACAGGTGAGGAAAAAACCCCGAAAACACCTCACCCAGGAGGCTGTCCCGACCGGGAATCGAACCCGTGCCAGTTGCGCGATAAGGCAGCACGCTACCTCGAGACTATAGCGGTGGTCGCGAGTCCCTGAATGTAAATTCCCTTGTGGTGTTATGTATGTACAGTGTTCGTATCTCAACAACATTGGCCATTTAAAAGAGAGGATAAAATAAGCTATTGACTCCATTACACCTGATGTCTTTGTACGTGTGTGGGATGAATTAAGAATGTCGTATTGATGTGTGCAGAGCAACAAATGAAAGTCACATCCAACTGCGCTAAACAGTAACAAACTTGGAGAGTTTTTCTTTCATTTGGGGAAGGTTTCATATTTGTATCTTGTGTAGTTTATTTTCTGTGACTGGTTAGAACTGCACTATGACGTTACGTCTCGCATATAGCTAAGTTTGAATTGCGCGGACTGGGCGAGATTCGCGTGTTAGAGGGCCCGTACTAACTGACCGAAGTGTCTGGTGTGTCTTACCAGACGGTTCTACAGGCATCTCCATCCTCCTTTCAGGAAAGATCGGTGGCCAGAGGCTTCTAGGCTTTGAAGTATCTCGAAGCTATGTCTAGAAGTATCCTCGCGCCTATAAAACGGATCCCTGGCGAGACACCAGTCAGTCTAACGTTGGACAGTGTTAAGTGAACGAGAAATTGTGGCGAACTTATTCAGCAGTGAGTGTGAATATAGTTGTGACTGTGATAAAAATTTAAAAGAAGATTAATTATTGTGAGTTGTAATTGTGAACACAAGTTTACTGATACCGTAAAACGGTGCTACTTTGACATATTATTGAAGGTTTTTAAGGTCTAACTCGTATGATTTATGCCGAAAAAATTGAATGTATGATTTATTTCACCAATTGAACCTTAGACTACAAATCCCATTTGGTACTGTTCTCCTCAAATAAAAACTTAGTAGGACAACAATGAGTTTTGTTTAGGTCTGTTTTGCCCATGTGCTGGGGCTACTTTGACATCACATTTGTTTTCACTATAATTCAAAGTAGACCCACTGTAGGTACTACTTTGACACCAATTTATCTTTTTATAAATATTTTTATTGTAAATAACCTTACTACAAATATTTTTATAACTGTAATTTGACAAAATAATCTTAAACTTCTTTATCAATTCTGACACGCAACATAACACAAAAATTATATAATTATTGTAGTTAGACAGTCAGGAATTAATTAGAAAATATGAATTTTTGAAACAACAGTAGAAAATAAAAAAAAACAGATTTTCACATCTCATCTTCACATAGTTCACATTCGTATTGAGAATTGTACGATCCTCTGTTACACATACCACAGACCCAGAGCTTGCATCTTACACAACAAATCCAGTCCTTACCCCTGTAAAACCGAAAATCACAATGTTATCCTTGCTGGGAATTCATTGTTGTTGAAAGTGACACAGATGTGTCTCCAACAATTAACATCCTCTTTTAAAACAACTTAATTATTCGTGCGCCTTCAAGGAAATGTCTACACCATTGAATTGTTGTCAAAATAGCCCAAAACACGCAAGACATTTAAAATGTCAAAGAAGCCCCAATTCTGTCAAAGTTGCCCCTCGAGTCAAAGTAACTCCGTTTTACGGTAATTGTGGAATGTGTTTAGTGGAATTTTAAACAAATTTAGTGCTTATTTACGACGTAATATCGTAAAGAAAAATCCTGACATCCTTTGTGACAATATAGAATCGATGAAAATATGTATTCATTTGATTTTGATTTTTTTACGAGATCAACTTCAGTATCCTTCGGAATTCGCTAAAAAGGTTGTGAAGAAACTATAATTATAAAAAAATCTCTATTTTAGTAGGATAATGTTTAGCGTAGGCAAATGAGTTGTAATGATAGCAAGGTGCATATGAAGGTCAGTCTGGCACAGTAATGGGCGTTCCCGCATCTCCTACAGCAATAGAGAATTAAATGAAATAAACTTAGTCTTTAATTACTACTTAATTCCATCATTAAAATCAATATGTAGCGAGAGTCTTGTAAATGTTATTTTAATCTGTTTTCTAATTCAAATAAACACATCAAATTACAGTGACTATTTAACTCATGCACCAAATGGGAGTCAATGATCAATCACGTTTCAATGAATTTTGTTTTACAACCAATCACAGTCGTGTTTTCACCAAATATTTATCAATGTTAAATTTACCATATTAAAGAAATCTCCTCCTTTTTAATATTCTGAACAGGTCTGTCCATTATTTTGCAGTGACTGACTCTATGAGAAATACGGCTACCAGACTGTATATATAGTGCATGAATGTCAACACGTAGCGCTTGCAGGAGTTAATATAAAAACATTTGTAGCAATTGATTATACCACCAAAAAAAGAAACCACTGTTTGCACTTTCTTAAATGTATTTTTTTCCCAGGTAACAATCCAGAAAAATATAATTGTCATATTTACATCATATGACATCAGAAATGAATTAATATACAGTTTGATGTGTTTCATTTTTCTCCACTAGAGAGCATTCTTACAATATTGCGTTCCTTTGGCAATAAATAGTATGATCTGGTTGCAGTGATAAACAAAAGAAGCAGATGAACGTACCAATCGTTTCTCATTTGTTTTCAAACATCGCCGTTTACATTAAATATATAAATATTTTAAAATAACTATATTTAAATAATGATTTGTGAGTAAACAGCTTAATTTTATTGGTTAAATACTCCTAACAAATGCCACTCATGACTATTTAACTCATGCCCCAAATTGGAGTCAATGACCAATCACGTTTCAATGAATTTTGTTTTACAACCAATCACAGTCGTGTTTTACCTCGATGATTATCGAATTTTGATTACATGTCCTTCTTTCATTCCCCAATTGTACCACATATCCCTCTATCGCACTCTAATACTTAACTGTTATTACATCTGATTTCCCATTAAGATCATGTAGCTTATTATTATTTAGTCTTCTCCATTCACCTGTCTGTTCGTCCTCTTCGTTTCGAAAATTATCCTAAGAACTTCATTCTTAAATATTCGTAATTTTTTTCTCTTCCCTTAAAGTAAGAAACAATGTTTCGCATCCATATAATATAACTGGGAGAATAACCTTTTGAAATTTAATTTTTTTAAAGAAATTGGGATGACACAAGTTCCTGTAATGCATAATAGCATGTATTTCCAGAATTGAGCCTATGCATAATTTCTTTATGCACTTGCGGTCTCGAGGTAGCGTGCTGCCTTGTCACGCAGCGGGCCCGGGTTGGATCCCCGCTCGGGACAAGTTTCCTGGGTAAGGTTTTTTTGGGGCGGTACGCCGTAGCGTAGATGTTTAAGACACTGCGCTACAAGCCGGAAGGTCGAGGGTTCAAGTCCCGATGGGGTCATGATTTTTAAACTGACCCAAACCTTCTAGCGGCACTATAGCCCTGGGGTCGACTCAACCTCTAACGGAAATGAGTACCATACGCTTGTTCTTGGGGTAAGGGCGGCCGTCACGCAGGGCTGACATCAAGTGCCGGTTGACTAGAAAAAGTGGGAGCCTTAACCTCCTACTAGCCCAAGGGCCTCCCGAGGCCTTTAGTGGGATTGTTTTACCTTTTACCTTTACCTCATTCTTGTTTGTAATTATTGTTCCTATGTATTTGAATTCACTCACTTCTGCAAAATTTCACTCTTTCATCATTAACTGCCCATTTTAATTACCTATATAATGTATTTCTATGTGTGACAATATATTTAGTTTTATTAACGGTTACTCCCAGCCCCAATTTCTTAGTGTTACTCAGTAGAATCTGATTGTTAATCCTTAGTATCTCCTCGCTACCAGCCCTAATAAAACTCCATCATCAGCATAAACTAACATCTTATTAATACCATTGTGTTGTACGCCTTCTTTTTCCTCTAAAGATTTGATGGCATGCTATAGTACAAAATTGAGTTTGTAGAGAAGATAAAAATACAAGGAGCCATGTTGTTAGCATGAAGCAGTTCCTGAATCTTAGTTTCAGTTTCTTAACAGGATTTCGTTAAATTCCCATACCAAGTAGCTACTCCTTATTATTTGGGTTGTAATTTTACTATAAACACAAAAACAGAAAGAGACGTAAATGTGAAACTGTCAAGATTTCAAATGATATGTGGAACTATACATAGGACATTAAGGAACAAGACAAGAAGAGATACTAGATTGAAGTTTTATAAAACATTGACAGTTCCTGCATTACTTTATGGGAGTGAAACTTGGGTAATGACCAAAAAATTACAAAGTAGAATACAAAGTGTAGAAATGAACTTCCTTAGAAGAACAAAAGGCTGCACAAAAATTGATCGGTTAAAGAATGAAGATATACGAACAGAATAAAATATCATCATCATCATCTGCATTCATGGATTAGGTCTGTTGACCCGTTCCGACTTCAGCCCATCTCTTTCTAGGTCTGCCCACATCTCTGGTGCCTTTAGGTTTGTATTTTGTTATTTGTTTTGGATATCTAAATTCATTCATTCTGTCTATGTGTTGCTTCCATTTTTGTCTATATGTATCTATTTTATCAGTTATTGCAAATATTTCAAGTTCCTGTCTTATTTCTGTGTTCTTGATTCTGTCTTCCTTAGTGCACCCTTTAACAGATCTCAAAAATTTCATTTCTGCCGCCGTTATCCTACTTAGATCTTGTTTTTTATGTATCCAGGCTTCTGAACCATAGAGCAGTACCGGTACTGCCAACATTTTATAAAATTTCAATTGGGTTTCTCTTGTTGTTTTGTTATTTAGTGATCGTTTTATCGTACCACATATTCCCTGGAATTTTGCTATTTTATTATTTATATCATTATCATAATTAAATTAAATGTCACATCCTAGATAATTGAGATGGTTCACCTGTTCTATGATTTTGTTTCCTATTACTATTTTCGATCTGATTTGATTTTTCCCTTGGAATGCCATTACCTTACAGAATGAAATATATATCCAATTAAATGATAAAATCAAAATATATAGAGAAAAATGATTTAGACATGTAGAAAGAATGAACATAACAAGATTACCAAAAGCACCATTTAACTACAAGCCAAGAGGTTCAAGGGATGTAGGAAGGCCAGTGAAAAGATGGACAGAACAACCGTGAGGCGGAACAGGCATTTTGCCTAGCCCATCAAGCGAAGAAGAAGAAGTAGCTACTCAATTGTCCATACATTAATGAAGGGATCCCGATACAGACTGTATAGGCCATATACGAGGGCGGATCGGAAAGTAACGCACAATAATTTTTTTTTAAAGTTTAATAGTAAAAAAAGGAAAAAAATCACAAATGAACTTACATCTTTTACCTACTTTTCGACATAGTCACCAACTTTCTCAACACATTTTTCCCATCGTGTTACCAGTTTCAATATGCCCTGTTCGTAGAAGTCCGTTTGGTTGGAGTGTAGCCATCTGCGCACTGCTGATTTCACTTCCACATCTGTCTCAAAGCGTTTGCCGGCCAGGAATTTCTTCATGGGACCAAACAGATGAAAGTCCGATGGTGCAAGATCCGGACTGTATGGTGGATGCTGGAGCACCTCCCAACCAAATTCGGCGATTTTCTGACGAACGACAGCAGCAACATGGGGGCGAGCATTGTCATGAAGAAGTTTAACGTTAATGTTGTGACGTTTGTCACGAATGGCACGACGCAACTTCACCAAAGTTTTAATGTAGGCCGCAGCATTCACAATGGTCCCGTGTTCAGCAAAGTCCACCAATAAAACACCATGCATATCCCAGAACACTGTCACAAGCACTTTCCTGGCAGATTGAGTCACTTTGAATTTTTTTTTACTGGGGAACCAGCATGTTTCCACTCCATTGATGCCTGCTTTGTTTCGGGCGTGTAGTGGTACGCCCACGACTCATCACCTGTGACGATTCCTTCCAGAAAGTCATGTCCTTGTGCGGTGTACCGCGTTAAGTGGTCCAAGCTTGCCATCATTCGCTGGCCCTTGTGGTCGTCTGTCAGGTTCTTAGGCACCCAGCGAGCACTAACTTTACGGAATTTCAAATTTTCATGAACAATATCGTACACCGCACCATAGGAAATGTTGAACTTCTGCGATAAGGCTCGCATTTGCACACGCCGGTCGTTCAGAATTGCCGCCTCAATGCCCCTGACATTCTGCGGGATTGCTGCTGTTGTCGGCCGGCCGGAGCGTGGCGAATCACTAAGGTTCACGCGTCCCTCTTGGAAGAATGTGCACCACCTGGAGACATTGCTACGGTCCATACAATCATCCCCATACACGCCACGCATGTCCCTGTGAATTTCACTGGTTTATGCCCTTTGGCCCACAAAAATCGAACAACACTTCTCTGTTCCTCACAGGTGGACGACTGTAGCATGCGCGCCATCTTTGTTTCAGATTCAAGCTTCTCGCGCAAGAGGTGCACCTGAGAAAAAATACCATCTGTAGTGAAAACTTCAAACTATATCTCTGTGAAATTTCAACATTCTAGCTGCAGGCAGAAAAAATTATTGTGCGTTACTTTCCGATCCGCCCTCGTAACAATAACTCTATCACTAGCCCTACCTCTATGATTAACATTTATAGTATTTGGATAAATCAATAATACACAACATATATTTGCCCATTTGGTTCCCCAAGGAACACCCCCCGTTTTAATGCCATTCATAGTTTGTATTGAAACAATTAGAAATATAATTCGACCTGGGACCTTAGCAGTTCTATTAGCAAGTAATATAATCGCAGGACATTTACTATTAACTCTTTTAGGTAATACAGGTCCTTCTCTTACAGCCTCTCTTCTTTCTCTCCTGGGAATCGAAACTAGGACTCCTGGGTTGCTCAGGCGTTCTAACCGTTATATCTACACGTAGATGATCAACAATTTAAGTGGGTAAGATGAATTACCTCGCTGACGTGAAAGGGAAGGATTGATACCAATTTGATGTTGTATGCAAATCAGGAAGATTTTCAAGTTTATTGGACAACATTTATTTAATGTTGACCGTTGAGCAGGATGGCGTTGTTAGTTCTATAGTAAATAAATTATTTTCAAGTCATTTTTCCAAATTAAAACTTGAATCCCTACTACATGGACAGCTATGTACTTTCTCACTTCCTTTTATAGACAAACTGAAGAAAACCCGAACATGTCGTTCATTGATAGAAACTCTTTCTGTATAATCTAAACTGTTAACCATTAACACCAGAAACCGAGCATACATTCCTTAACATTGTGCATCATTTTTCTGACTATTTAACTCATGACACAAATGCTAGTCAATGACCAATCACATTTTAATGATTTTTGATTTACAACCAATCACAGTCGTGTTTCGCCTAGAATTTACTAAATAAAGTTTATCATAATAAAGAAAGCACCTTCTTTTTTAACATTCTGAATAGGTCATAGCATTATTTTGCAGTGACTGACTCTCTAAGAAATACGGCTACCAGATTGTATATATAATGCATGAATGTCAACACATAGCGCATGCGGTAGTTAATATAAAAACATTTGTAACAATTGATTATACCACAAAAAAAAACACTGTTTGCACTTTCTTAAACGAATGATTTTCCAAGAAATGACGTTGAAGAAAAATATAATTGACATATTTACATCATAGGACGGCAATTAATTAATACCTATAACGTTGGTTATAAATTTCTCCACTAGGGTGCATTCTTACAATATTGCGATCCGTTGGCAATAAATAGTATGATCTAGTTGCAGTGATAAACAAAAAAAAAAAGCAGATGAAGCGTACCTATCGTTTCTCATTTGTTTTCAAACATCGCCGTTTACATTAAATATATAAATATTTTAAAATAACTATATTTAAATAATGATTTGTGAGTAAACAGCTTAATTTTATTCGTTAAATAGTCCTAACAAATTCCACTCTTGATTTCCAAATTCTCTAGATAAATTCGCTTCGTGATTCGTGAATTTATCGATAATTTGGAAATCACTCGTGGCATTACTTATGATAAACTTTAAGGAATTTGGTTGCGAAAAGGAATGATAAGCAAACCGTAATCAAAATACATATATCTGAATCCGTACACCAGACGTTATTATTATTATTATTATTATTATTATTATTATTATTATTATTATTATTATTATTATTATTATTATTATTATTATTATTATTATTATTATTATTTTTATGTCAATTATGGATTCTCTTAGTTTAAAAAATATAACTATATTATAAACCCATCTGGATTTCTTAGGCTTAAAGGACCTTCAGGACTTGGAAAATCTGGTAGCGTTTATCTAGCCGAGCGTTAGTATGAGGGTGTACAGTTATACATGTGTTGAAATAAACAAATGGAGTCTTCTTTTAAACTATTTTATTACTAAAGTATAAATAATTAGAATCCCTAAGTATTCTAGCCCTAAATAACTAATTTAAGCCTATATTAAAAACTACAGTACTTTCTGGGGTTTGAGAGAGAGGGGGTTGTGGAAGTTATAATTCTACCCTAATCTACATGTTTAAAAAATGTTATATACCTTTTGAAAATTTAATATCAAAATAGTTAATTGTACTTGATTAGATTTCGAAAATCCGGAATACTTATTAAGAAAAATGGCGGTGACTTACCCTTCAGCAGTTTACACACACAGACAGACGCGAGTCCCTCACTTCTCAAGTATTATATACTCAATATGACCTCAAATTACCCTAACTGTACTCACTAACATTCCAATGAACTAAATGTAGGGATGTTTACAGTTAGCTTAAGCAAAACTTTGCTCTGAACTATCTCATGTCTAAACTCTATCTCAACAGACTTTGAATGTCTAAACTCTATTTCAAAAGACTTTGCATGAATAATTAAAATAATCTATAAAACAATAAAAAATCTATATAAAACACTATGTATTCATAACAAACTAACTCACTGACATTATCGAACCTGTAGGTTTATGGCCGCAAGGACATAAATTCTCCATACATCCCTCTCCAGAACTAATGTTTTCCAATCAACCCTGCATTATCCATTTCCCACAAATTACACTGGTCAACATGATTATTGTCTCATGAGTATCAATAGTTGTATTTAATGCAATTTTTTATCGTGTTTTCAAATATGTATTCGGAATTCCTCCATCACCCACAGTTTTTTTTATTTCAATCTCAATGGATTTAAACAAATATTTTTTTAATAAACGTTTTTTCGTCCATTTGTCCATTGTAAAATAAAACGGGGAACACTTTTATTAGAAGAGTTCAGCTATGGAAAAGAGATATCAAGGCAAATGGAATTCTGATATGCTGGCCGATTATTGTTGGACAATCAAGAGGGATGCTATACAGGCGAAATATAGCAGAACATCGTCATTTCTTACTTTCTAGGTGAGTCCGAATGTTCGAATATTGTGTAGTTGCGAATGTAGAAAATATTAGTGTTTGAAATTATAAATGCCTGTCTCTCGGAAACCTTGCGTGATGAAGAAAAACCGATATCATAGGCCTATTTGAATTCAGGAGAAAAAATACTATCAGAATCACATATTTTTCTTTCTGAGACAAAAAAAAAGTTAATTTTTTGTTGCTCAGTGTTATGGTTAATATTCTTTTCTCATTTCATTCTCTGCCTTCCAACTGGGCGTTTTCCCTCTGGTTTTCCTACAAGAAACTTCCATTCCCCTCTTTCATTCACCATTCGTACCACATGTCCTACGCATCGCTGTCTACGAGACTTAACTGTTCTTATTATATCTGGCTTCCTATAAAGATCGTGTAGTTTACTGTCTGTTAAGTAGTCTTCTTCATTCCCTTGTCTGTTCATCTCTCTTTGGTCCAAATATTATTATACATTATTGCGTAATTTTACATAAATTTAAGTAATTTTTACTCGTTTGTTTTTCTATGGATCTAAAAACAATATTAAATACATTAAGTCGATGTATCCAATAAGATACATTTTTAATTTAAGGGTTAACTGTCCATTTCCATTATACAGAGTGAGTCAGGAGAAAAGGTACGTGCTTTGAGGGGTGATAGTACTGGTGATTCTGAACAAAAAACTTCTAATATACATATGGCCTTTTCTTAACCGTTTCAGTTTTGCATAAATATAAAACTTAGGTGTTGAAATCTAGAAAAATTGGAGTAACTTAGTTCCGGCTAAGACATGACTGCCTTCAAGAATACCTCTTAAGGATGAAATTGACAATGGAGAGATGCTGCCCACCCTGTGACAACTATGATGTCATTCTAAGCAAGGAACACCTTTTCACCTAAAGAAAACTGGATGAAAATAAACAGAATGAAAACGAGGACCGGAAAAGTGCAGATGACAGTAAATACAGATACCGGTATTGTTATCTTAAGTTTTGTTCACAACATGTTCATCGAATGGAAGATCACAGAATACCCAAACTAATGTTAAGATATCAACCTGCAGGAAGAAGAAGACCAGGACGTCCACTCAAAAGACTTCTGGATGGTGTTTCTCTTGAGGCCGAAACAGGTCAACAAATGGCCAAAATTCGTGAATGTACTATGATGATGATGAAGTTTTGTTTAATTGTATACGCAAAATATGTTCAAACACTCCACCGCCAACTTCAATACATTTTTCTGCTCTTGTAGACAGCTAAGATACAATGGAATCATTGCTTGGCAATCGATGTCACCCGATCTAACCCCATTAGATTACTCTTTATGGGGTTGGCCTAAGAGCGAAGTCTATAAGCACAGATTGGACACTTCGCATTCGTATTTTACATGCTTGTACTCAAGTAAAGGAATGTAGGAATGAGCTGAGATCAACAACACAACAGCTGTTTGCAAGAGCACAAAAAAAAAATGCATTGAAGTTGGTGGTGGAGAGTTTGAACATATTTTGTGAGGAAACGTACACAAACAAAATTTAAGATAACAGTATCTTGATTTACTGCGACTCCATTTTTCTAATTTCTCGATGTTTTCATTAAATTACCCTGAAACGGTTAAGAAAAGGTCATATGTATATCAGAAGTTTTTGTTCAGAATCACCAGTACTATCATTCCTCAAAGCATGTACTTTTCCTCCTGACTCACTCTGTATAATGTATTTTCTATGTGTGACCATACAGAGTATCCCAAATTGATGTATACATTCTTTGAAAAGTTATTTCTCAGCAACTAAATGAGACAGAAATTCAGTTTTTGTTGTGTGTGATCCACAAGGCACCGGAAAAGCCTAGCAATACGTCTATCGATCTTCACGTCTTTATAAACAACAATGGCGACGAGATTATCATTCGATGAACGTAAGTGGATACTGCAGTGTTATTGGAAAGTGGAGAATGTTGTTGAAGTGCAACGACGTTGGATGGTTGAATTTGGGACACCATCACCAACAAGGGTAACAATAACAAGAATCCGAGACAAGTTTGAAGACGATGTATGACTGCAACAGTACTCTGGTTATCAGTCTAACGTCTCTTTCTTCCGCACCGACCTTTCAACACATCTTGCACCGTTCCATCGTCATCAAACTTGTCTTGGATTCTTGTTATTGTTACCCTTGTTGGTGGTGGTGTCCCAAATTCAACCATCCAACGTCGTTGCACTTCAACAACATTCTCCACTTTCCAATAACACTTCAGTATCCACTTACGTTCATCGAATGATAATCTCGCCGCCATTGTTGTATATAAAGACGTGAAGATCGATGAACGTGTTGCTATGCTTTTCCGGTGTCTTGTGGATCATACACAACAAAAGTTGTATTTCTGTCTCATTTCGTTGCTGAGAAATAACGTTTCAAAAAGTGTATACATCAATTTGGGACACTCTATATATGCAGTTTTATCGATCTTTACCTCCAGTCCCAATTTTTTTAGTGTTACTCAATTAGAGTGTACGTGTTGGCCCTTAGTATCTCCTCTACTTATATTAATTAGTACAGACTGAACATTTTGGGAACCACGATCTACAACTATGACTTGAAGTTTGCAAAGTTTGTTTAAAAAGTGCACTTCGCTTGAATATGCAAAGAATTCTTTATGCGTTGTGTTATCAAATCGGTATTCCATAGCAAGCTTGGAATATAATTAGATGCCATTTAGACAAAAGAGAAACTGCATTCACCGAGGAGACAATATTGTGTGTTGTTTATGACCCAAGACGGTTGTAAATTAGGTAAAGTTTATTAACAACTTTTTCTTTTAAATGTGAGTTGGCTATTTCATTAACAACGGCAACATGTCTTGGAATCCACACAATGCTGTTTTCACCGTTTGTCCTTCTGTATCTGTTTCTCATGTCTATTACCCGCAGTTTTTACATTTGCTTTAATTTTTTATACAGAGTGTTCCATTTACCAAACAACACATTCTAGACTCTCCACATCCCATTTCTTTTGTAAATAGCAGACGATTCCTTAATATGCTAAACAATCGATACTAAAGGTATTCTACAACATTTTGATTATGGTTATACAAAGTTTATATGTAAATAATAAAATTGTAATCGACATGGGTTTTAAATATAAACAACAAAAAATGGTAATAATAAATCATGGTGTCAGACAAGGATGTCCTTTATCACCTTTTCTTTTTAATTTATATATAGGAGATGTTATGTTAAAGTGGCAGATTAATGTAGATACACATTTTAAAATAAGTAATAAACTGTTGGATACAATATTATTTGCCTATGATCAAGTAGTGAATTCCAGTTCAGAAGATGATCTACAGAGAGCTATTTTTAATTTGGAAAAAGTAAGTGCCAATTACAATTTAAAAATTTCAAAGAATAAAACTAAAATAGCATTTAAAGGACATGATATCTTAAGAGCAAAAATAGTAATTCATAAAAAAAATTAGAGCAAATGAACAGTTTTAAATATCTAGGTTTAAATTTATCATATGTTAAAACTGAAGATATTAATGACAAAATAAATAAATTTAATCTAATGTGTGGCACTATTAAAAGAACCCATATAAACACAAGAAAAGAAACAAAAAATAAATTTTATAAAGTAATGGCTGTTCCTGTACTGATGTATGGATCAGAATGTTGGACGATCACTAAAAGTCAAGAACAAAGCTTGGAAGCAGCTGAGATGAGATTTTTAAGAAATATAGCAGGATATACTCTGCTGGATAAGAAAAGAAATGAAGATATAAGAAAGGAACTAAATGTTTTCAAACTTACAGACCGAATAATTAAATATAGGAACGACTGGAAAGAACATATTGATAGAATGCCAGAAGAAAGATTTACAAAATTATTGCTAAATTATAAACCGCAGAAACGGAGAAATGTTGGTCGCCCACACAGAAGATGGTCTGAACAATTTTAACAATTCTAGCTTTCATGAAACAGGGACGATCCAACAGGCTTAATCCCTGGATGATGATGATGATGATCGATATTATTGTATTATTAGGTCTATTATATGACACAATGATATAAGTATACTTCTTTTATCCTCCTCCTCCTCCTTCTTCTTCTTCGTAACCTCCCACTTTGTAGGTATTTTTACATGCCGCACGCCACCTGTGTCTTACAGTGGCACGACCTATCGGGAGAAGTACTTTACTCTGGATTGCATACATATCTTTCTGATCCCACAAGGTCTCTCCTGATGAGTGATTACCTCAAATCAGGGCCTCCTCTAAGACAACACGAACATTGAAGACTAAATATGCCATTCACATGCACACATTCATTCACCAAATAGTATTACATAATCAGCTTATTAATACCATTGAATTGTATTGTTCCCGCGCCGTAGCCGAGCGGTTAAGGTAGGAAGCCTTGGCGCAGAGCTACGGGACTTGCGTTGGTTCGAGTCTCCATGGAGGAAGAAATTTTCTCATGGTATTTCGGCCAGTATGGGACCGGTGCCCACCCAGCATCGTGTGGCAATTGGGTAGATACAATAAGTAGCGGCTCCAGATTGAGGAACCAGCTATAACGGCTGGGGGACTCGACATGTTGACCACATGTCACCCCTCGACTGGCTGTTGATCATCTACCTCTGTGATTGACACATGTGGATGTGAAGGGCCAGCAGCCGGCTGGTAAAAGGGCAACCGCTGAAAAGTGGAAAGATCCTCAATCGGATCGGAATTGTATTGTATACGTTATTTTTCCTTTCGATGGCATGCTCACTACTCATTTTAGGTGGGCAATGCCGAGTGCTCACTGGTCCTATTGTGACCGAAATTCTTCGATAGAATTTCTACCCTACGGGGACTCGAACAAACGCGTGTCCCGTATCTTTTCCTCAAGGCACTAAACTTCTCGCTTACAGCGCGGTTCAACATCCAAGATAAGTTGAAAATTTTTAGTTTATGTTGTTGAAAAATGTTATATGCAGAAAGAAAACTCTGACAGAACTAATTAGGTACTTATATATATGGTAGCAGTTAGATTTGAAAATTGTATAGGCTCCAGGAGTGGAAAAAAACATATTTCAACGTTTTATAGTTGTCTTGAGCTGCATCAGGAATGCTGTTACTGATGTAAATCAATCCAGAGTCGCTTAACAAACACATTTGCGTCACACATCCAACCTTCTTGGTCTGCATTCCCCTACTCATAACTTATATCCGTAGATTGTAAAGGAAAACTGAAATTTGGTATTTTACATATTATAAGGCAGGTTCTCGTTTCGGCTTTTGTCCAAGAATCTAAAGATTAAAAAAATAGTCCGTCACATAGGAATTGCGTAAACTAAGCGAATTCCTAATTTATGATGAGTGTAACTGTTATATATGTTCTTCTTCTTCTTCTTCTTCGGTGAAGTTTTGGCCTCCTCAACTATTTTTCTCCATTCAGATATATTCTGGATTAAGATTGTCCAATTTTTAATGTTCATTTCTGTTATATATTTTATTATGTCTTTCCATCTGCTTTTTGGGCGTCCAGCTGTTCTAGTGCATATTGGTTTCCATGTGTGTATTCTATTTTACAAGTTTGTTTTATAGCATTATATTTACCTGTCCAAACCAGCGCAGCCTTTGAGCTTTAACGTGAAGTTCTATATTTTTATTTTGTATTAACTAACTAACTCACTGGCACTATCGAACCCGTAGGTTCATGGCCGCGCGCACATAAGTTCTCCACACATCCCTATCCTAAGATAATGTTTTCCACCATCCCCTGTATAATATACTTCCTTCAATCATGCTTAATGTTATTCTCCCACCTCATTCTTGGTCTACCAACTGGGCGTTTTACCTCTGGTTTTCCCACAAGACGCTTCCAAAAACCCTTTTATTCCCCATTTGTGCCACATGTCCTTCCCATCGCAGTCTACGAGACTTAACTGTTCTCATTATATCTGGCTCCCTATAAATACCATTTAGTTCACTGTTATGTAAGTGTTCTCCATTCACCTGTCTGTTCATCTCTCTTTGGTCCAAAAATTTTCCTAAGAACTTTATTCTAAAATACTCGTAATCTACTTTCTACCCTTAAACTAAGAAGCCATGTTTCGCATCAATAGACATATAAATGGTTAGGAATAACAGTTTTAAATATTTTCAGATTAACGTTTTTGAATGGAGTTATTAGAAGTTATTAAATTTATTATGTTAAAGCCTCAAAGTTGAACATCAAAAGGGCAGAAGTGAACTATCCGGAAGGAACGTAGTCAACAGCCAATACCAGGTCATTCTAAGAAATCACTTAGGCCTAAAAGTATTTACAGAATTAATTGAAATAAATAGATTTCAAAACAAACGTATGAACATAGAGGTACACAATGCATGTAGTGTAACTTCATAATGGAGTTTGCAGTATGAAATAAAATTATTGTATATTGTCATTGCGTCCTTTACAAGTATACAAAGTTTCAAGTCGATCCAATGCTTCTAAGTGGGTGAGAACCGTGTTGAAAGATTCCGTTACATAGATACACAGACACTTTTCTTGATGTCCTGATGATCCTGGCCAGGATCTTAGAAAAAAAATTATGAAATTGTTGGATTGTCATTGGTCCTTTTCAAGTATAAAAAGTTTTAAGTTGATCCAATGTTTTGAAGTGTTGAAAGATTCCGTTACATAGATGGACAGATACAGGTGAAGCTAAAATAAAGCGTGTAAAAAGGAGTCATTACCTTTTTCCATATTGGTATAATTTGACACCAATTTAAGTAATATCTACCGATTCATTTTTCCATTACTTTATTAAAAATGTTAATTCAATTAAACTGGGGCCAACTCCGTAGCGTAGTTTTAAGACAATACGCTACAAATCGGAATGTCGAGAGTTAGAGTCCCGTTCGGGATCAGAATTTTTAAACTGACCCAAATCTTCTGGTGGCGCCATAGTCCTGGGGTCAACTCAAACTCTAACAGAAATAAGTGCCAGACTCTTGTTCTGGAGATAAAGGCGGCCGACACGCAGGGATGACAACCCGGCTGACATCACGTGCCGATTGTCTAGAAAAAATGGAACCTTAGCTTCCTACCCCAAGATTATCCACCAAATAATCTGCACAGGCGGAAAATATGTTAACTAACATGCTGTCTTTCTCTTCCTTACTATGTAGCCACTTCCTGTCCTCTGTATATGTTCTTTGTCTGGCAGGTATAGAGCTGAAAAATACTGTGGATTTTAATGGTCCGTCATTCTAGGCGGTCACTGGCAAAATGACTAATTTGACAACCCTGTTACTCTTGGGGTTACGTGTATGAATCGTTATTATCGTATCATTATTGTTATTACCCTATAAAATGTTGTTTGTATATGACATTTACATTGCTACATTTATTGTATCTTTAACTGTTTATAATTAGTATAGTGTATATCTATATTTGTCGAATATTTATTTGTATTTGTGCTGGTTGAGTGGAAGAGAGGGCCTTATGGCCAGAATAAATAAAGTATTATTATTATTATAAGTATTATTATTATGAATGGGCTGTCCCTTCTCATTACATGTTGCCACTTGTGATTTATTGTGAGGCTGGTAACGGAGAGACGACAAATACTGTGATTTTAAATGATCCGACCGCTTGAGCGTTCAGTGCTTAAATTATTAATTTGACTATTTAACTCATGCCCCCAAATGGGAGTCAATGACCAATCACGTTTCAATGATTTCTGTTTTACAACCAATCAGAGTCGTGTTTCACCAAATATTTATCAGTGTTATAATTACCATATTAAAGAAAGCTCCTCCTTATAATATTGCGATCCTTTGGCAATAAATAGTATGATCTGGTTGCAGTGATAAACAAAAGAAGCAGTAGAAGCGTACCTATCGTTTCTCATTTGTTTTCAAACATCGCCGTTTACAATAAATATATAAATATTTTAAAATAACTATAGTTAAATAATGATTTGTGAGTAAACAGCTTAATTGTATTCGTTAAATAGTCCTAACAAATGCCACTCTTGATTTCCAAATTCTCTAGATAAATTCACTCCTCACTTCGTGAGTCGTGAATTTATCGATAATTTGGAAATCACTCGTGGCATTACTTATGACAATCATGTTAAGATCTTTCACACGTGTCTTGGGGTTCTCCGCCCACACTTAGAATTGAACCATTTCAGTACGTGATCGGATGTACAGCCTTCTCCTACATCCCTTCCACAGATTCCGTAGTTCGGCGCTAAAACTTTTCCCCTTCGCCCGTGAGAAGTTGACTTGCAGTAACAGTGGGATCACTTTACTTAATAAATTAAACTAAGCTACTCTATCTTATATAATGAAGTTTACTGTTATTCAGTTTTATAATTTATGGGCTGGTCGCGTAGCTCGAATGTGTGTCCAATGGTCCTTTACCTCATGGAAAGTTGTCCTTGCCTGTTACTCGCCCAAGTTAAAAATGCACGCGGAAGAAATATGCTGTCGATTCTCTTCCTTCTCTTATTATGTTGCCATTTCCTGACCCATGTCCGTCGCCGTGGCGGAGTTGGTAGAGTCCTTACCTTCAACTCCGGCGAGCCGGATTCGATTCCCGGCGGGATAGGGGATTTTAAATCTCCACCTTGGGTCTGGGTGCGTGTGTCCTGTCCTTGTTCTATACGTGAGAATAAAATGAAGTTAACAAAAAGGTAAAACAAGAAGGGAAAAATATGAAAACACAGAGAGTCGGTCGCCGTGCCGTAGTCGGTAGAATCCCTACCTTCGACTCCGGCGATCCGGGTTCGATTCCTGGCGGGGTAGGGGATTTTAAATCTCCACCTTGGGTCTGGGGTGTGTGTTCTGTTCTTGTGTCTATGTGTGAATAAAAAAAAGAAAGTTAACAAACAGGTACAAAAGGTAAAACAAGAAGGAAAACCAGTATAAACATACTGTGCCTTTTAAATACTCCGTCACCTTCAGCAGTCGTTGACCAAATGAACAGTCCGTCAAGCTTGTTGCTCGTAGAGAATGAGCTGATCATCCTTTGTGTTCCTCATTACATGTTGTCAACTAAAATCTTGGAGATTTAATACATAAGTAAATACATATTGCCAGTTCCCATCCCCTGTGTTGTGTTTTGAGGCTGTTAATAGAGAAATGACAAACACTGTGATTTTAAATGTCCCGCCACCTTAAGCAGTCATCGACTATATTATTAATTTGACAACAATGATATTTCACATGTCTTTAAGGATTCTCTCTTCCATAGAGTAGTTAGTAATTTAGCGACACTAGCACTAATACAGGGGCATCTCATTACTTTCAACTTCGTACAAAATTCTAACAAATATATTAGTAAGCAGACTTACTCCCTATATTGATGACATTCTAGGAGATCATCAATGTGCATTTAGAAGAAACAGGTCTACGACAGATCAGATTTTTAGTATAAGACAGATTTTAGAAAAGAAATGGGGATATAATGGTACTGTACATCAACTATATATAGACTTCAAAAAAGCATATGATTCAATTAAGAGGGAGAAGTTATATAGTATCCTGCTGGAGTTCGGAATTCCTAAAAAGTTAGTTAGACTTATACGAATGTGTCTAAATGGCACAAAGAGTAGAGTGCGTGTAGGCAAACAGTTTTCGGGCACTTTTGAAATCCAGAATGGGTTGAAGCAGGGAGATGCACTATCTCCTCTACTATTTAATTTTGTACTAGAGCATGCCATTAAATCTTTAGAGAATGAGGAAGGCTTACAACTCAATGGTATTAATAAGCTGTTAGTTTATGCTGATGATGTAGTATTGTTGGCCGATAGCGAGGAGATACTAAAGGACAATACGCACACACTGTTGAGTAACACTAAGAAATTAGGATTGGAAATAAATATCAATAAAACTAAATATATGGTCACACGTAGAAATTCATTATATAATGGAAATGGACAGCTAATGACAAATGAGGGAAATTTTGAGGAAGTGGCTCAATTCAAATACCTAGGAACAATAATCAGTAATAGGAATGAGATGCACAAAGAAATTAAACATAGGCTCAATTCTGGAAATGCGTGCTATTATGCATTGCAGAGACTCTGGATGTCCCAACTCCTTTAAAAAAATGTTAAACTGAAAATATATAAAACTATAATTCTACCTGTTATATTATATGAATGCGAAACATGGACTCTTACTTTAAGGGAGGAAAGGAGATTACAAGTATTTGAGAATAAAGTACTTAGGAAAATTTTTGGACCAAAGAGAGATGAACATACAGGTGAATGGAGAAGACTACATAACAATGAACTACATGGTCTTCATAGGAAGCCAGGTATATTAAGAACAGTAAAGTCTCGTAGACTCCGATTGGCAAGACATGTTGCACGTATGGGGAATGAAAGACTTGCATGGAAGCTTCTTGTAGGAAAGTCAGAGGGAAAACGCCCAGTTGGTAGACCAAGAATGAGGTGGGAGAATAACATTAACTATGATTTGAGGGAAGTAGATTATACAGGGAATGATTGGAAAGCATTAGCTCAGGATAGGGATGTATGGAGAGCTTATGTCCGTGCGGCCATGTTCGATAGTGCCAGTGAGTAAGTAAGTAAGTAAGCACTAATACACTTACCCTCCACTCGTGCAGACTTAACTTGGACGAGTAACATTTGTCTTGACGTAATCATCGTGGTCTTCTACTCTTCACTATCGCTACTATATCTGGCTCTTGAGGTGCAACATTCTCAATTCCATGTTTTTTTATTATTATCCATCCCTCAATTTCTCCTGTAAGGGCCAAACATTTATTCTTAAAATTTTATTTTCAAAAATATTAAGAGATGTTTTTCGAAGTCAATACTAATAAAATTCGTATCAAATTCCGTTGAGGTGAATAATCAATGTACCTTGTGGCAGCTGCCGTCGTCCTCAACTGTGTTAAAATAGTATGTTTAAAATGTTAACTGGAGGCCTTTCGGAAGTTAACTTTCATCATCAGCAGGATGAGTACTGCTACTAGTTATTGATTTTTACGACGATATAGACTCAAAGTGTCTGTAGTAGCAACTGAATTGTTTTTGACGACCTCGAAATTATAAAAGAAATAAACAACACCTTACTCCTTAATGAGAACACACCCCAGTCGTACAACCCATTATACGATTTTGTCAAAAACAAGTCAGTTGCTACTACAGACAGTTTGAGTCTACATCATCGTAAACAACAACAACAACTAGTAGCAGATACTCATCCTGCTGATGATGGAAGTTAACTTCAGAAAGGCCTCCAGTTAAAATTTTAAACATATTTTAACACAGTTGAGGACGACGGAACCTGCCAAAAGATACATATTTTTAAGTTTTTCGAAGTAAAATATAAATTGAAAATAGACCATATTAACGGCATCTCTCCATGTTGCGTAGGATATGATGGACGAAAAGAGCGATTTGGAGCACATATAAACACAAACTAGAAGCCAATTGCATGATTTCAAAATAATAAGGCAAAGAGGGGGATGGAGAGAGGGAGAGAGAAGAGAGATAATCCTGTTAGAGACAGTAATGTGTATATTTTTCTGGTTTTGAAAAAAGTTAGAGGATTGCACAATTATGAAAGCGTCATTTAGTCAAATTAACGATTGAGTGTGGTAGGTCTGCCATAGAGGGGAGAGAGGGGTAACCTATACTCGTTCCGCAACATTCCCGGTCTGGGAGATTCCTGATCACTCATTGTCACATTCCGCTTCACGCAGGTGTCTCCATTCCTCTGACTAATCACTCTACCTCCATCACTCTTCACATTTACATACTTCAAGGTCACTCTTGTTCTTTTAAACATATTTACAAATCCAAAATTTATTGAATTAACTTTGAATTAGATTGTCAAATATAACCCAAGATTATAATTTACAAATTTCGGTGAGTAAGACAAAAACTATGGCGTTTCAAGGGAAAATACCGATACGAACTAAAATTGTTATTAACAACAACATAATAGAACAAGTTAATAACTTTACTTATCTTGGCTGCAATCTTTCCTACGACACATGTAAAGACATAGACATAAAATTGGTCAAATTTCAAAAACTTATAGGAACAATAAAAAGCATTCTTTTCCAAAAAGTACGTCCAGATAAAATTCTAAAATTTTATAAAACAATGGCTCTTCCAACTCTACTTTATGGTTCTGAAACCTGGACTCTTACTACTGGTAAATTAAATAGGATAGTAGCTGCAGAAATGAAGTTATTAAGACCTTTAGCGGGTTATACGCTTCATGATCACATACGTAATGAAGATATCCGCAAAGCTCTCAACACACCAGCAATAACTGAAATCATTCAAAAATATCAAAATAATTGGCATGAACACCTTCTGAGAATGCGAAACAATAGACTACCTCTGCAGCTATTGAACTACAGACCCACGGGGCGAAGAGACCCAGGAAGACCTAAGAAGAGATGGAGGGATCAATTTCTTTCCTGAAGCGGAACAGGCCAATGGCCTAATCCATGACTGCCATTGATGATGAACTTTGAATTCATGTAATTAAATGTAAGATCATTAGAGGAAACGATTCATCATTATAAAGAGCAATGTATTGAACACCCAGAAAGAATGAGCTACAGTCGTATTCCTAGAAGAATAAACCTGAAGGAAGGAGAGATTTGGGAAGACCACGGAAACCGGGAATCATTAACCCTTAAATTGGCAAAACACAAATTTATGCTCTTAGTTATTTGAATGTGGCGGACCGCAGTGAAAACGGTATCTTGTATAACTGTTATTGTTAGGTATATTGTATAATTATACACACATTTAAGTAGTTTCATTTTGTTCGTTTTCTTCTGATTTATTTAAAATATTAAATTAACTGAACCAACTGATGTATCCACAAGGATACATTATGAATTTAAGGGTTAATGAAGAGGGGCTTGCACCTCTTTTTATCAACAGGGGGGTCGATATGATAATTCTAGAAATTATTGAATTATAAAATGAAAATAATCTTTCTGTAATGGATTTTGAGATCACTGCAAATAAAAGAATTGATGAAGCTAGTGATAATAATAATAATAATAATAATAATAATAATAATAATAATAATAATAATAATAATAATAATAATAATACTTTATTTATTCTGGCAGAGTTAAGGCCATAAGGCCCTCTCTTCCACTCAACCAGTACAAATACAAATAAATATTCGACAAATATAGATCTACACCAAATTAATGTACAGAGAATTGAATATCTCAAAAAATTCTACAAAAATGTCCACGACAGCATATGTCTGTCTTTTATGGATATCTCCCAATAACGATTGTTGTCTTTCACTTCATTGATGCCAAGAAGATCGGTTATAAACACTTAAAGATACAATAAATGTAACAATGTAAATGTCATGTACAAACAACATTTTATAGGGTAATAACAATAATGATACGATAATAATAATAATAATAATAATAATAATAATAATAATAATAACATAAATATGATACATTATACGGGAAACACCAATTAATATATATATCTTACACTGGATAATAATGAAGTCGAGTTTAGAGCAAATATAAATTTAGATTTCTTTTAAAAGATGCCAATGTCCGGCAGCCCCTTATTTCTTGTGGTAGAGAATTCCAGTTGCGAGAAGTGGAGATGGTATATGACATGGAGTGATGTGATGTCCTATGCTGCGGTATATTAAGTAAGAGACTATGTTGTGATCTTGTGTTTAAGTTATGGTTTGAGGATAGATACTGGAAACGGGATGATAAATAATTGGGAATCGAGGTATGTAGGATCTTAAATAGGAGAATTGGACAGTGCGATTTTCTTCTCTCTTTTAGATGTAGCCATGACAATTCGTGGAATAATGGAGAAATGTGATCGTATTTTCGAACATTAAATATGAATCTGATACACATATTATGGACACGCTGCAGTTTGTCCGACAATCCGTCACTTATGTCAGTTAGTAGAACGTCACAGTAGTCAAAATGCGGCATCACTAAAGTTTGGATTAAAATTCTTTTAAGAGTTGTAGGAAGAAAATGTTTAAGTCGCTTTAGGGAGTGCTTGAATTAAGAAATATTTTAGAGAGACTTCTGTTGTAAAAATATTTCTATGATTTGTTGGTTGGAGAATATGTGAAGCCGGAACGTGCTTAATAGCCTAATCTCTGATTGAAGAAAAATGATAACTTTAAATTTAGAACATAGTGTTATTATTTGGGACCGGGGGATGTAGCCAAAAATTTGTCAAGTCATCATCATCATCTTCGCGGTATAGACCCCATGGCCTGTTCCGGCTCAATACTCATTCGCTTTCTTGGTCTGCCAGGATCTCTTCTCCCTCGTGGTTTGTACATCCAAGCTTGCTTCGGAAGTCTGTTGTTATCCATTCGTTGCAGGTGTTCAGTCCATTGTTTCTTGTAATTATAGATTTGAATTAATAAATTCAATTAATTAATATCGGCCGCGGTGGACTAGTGGTTATACTCCTTGCCTCTGGTCCCGAGGGTCGCGGGTTCAAACCCGGCCGGGGTCGATGGATTTTTTAGGATGGAAAAATCCAAGGAGCAAGTCCTCCGGGAGGGACTTTAAGCCGTGAGTCCCGAGTCTGAAGATATTCTGGTTCGTAAGATCCTTAAGCCTGAATGAAAAGGCCCCTAAACAAAATTTACCGAATTTTCCCGTCCGAGTACTACCTTGGTTTCCTAGATGTTAGTATGAGGCGGAACGCTGACCACGGACCACTCAAATGACATCTGTACGAAAACAAGGGTAACTAAATTAGTATGGTTCAAATTCTTCCCTGTAGGGGGAGAGCGCCTAAATCTCTGTTAAGGGAAAACATGGGCTTACAAGAAGAAAAATAAATTAATTATTTTGGCAAAACTAGACTAGACTAGACTATGTGTTGGAAGCTGGATCACTTTTCAACATGTATCCCTTCCCCGAGCCAGCCAAGGATACATCCAGTTTCCTGGATGCAACCTCGGCAGCCGAGAAAGGAACCAATGGTCCATGAACCCACCTTTCGGCTATTTTAGGGATTTGTTTACCCTCTTTAGCTCTTTAGGTATATATTCGTAGATGATAACGAGCGATTTATGTAGTGCCGACAACAACCAGCCGCAAATCGACAAGCAAAGGTCCAGTGGTTGGACATTAAAAAGCCTTTCATCAGACCCTTATTGAATATGGAATAATATTTTCTGTCAATTATTTAAATGTTTCGGACCGCAATGAAAACAAAATAATGTGTAAGTTGTAGTGAAATTTGACACAAATTTAAGAAATTTTTACTCATTTGTTTTTTGTATTGTTTTAAAACAAAATTAACTAATTTAAATCAGTGTATCCAATAGAATACATTTGCCAATTTAGGGGTTAAGCGATGTACACTGAGTTGCATTAAAACGTCTTGAGAAAGCGGTAACTAATTTATGTATATGCAATGATGTTTGTTTTCACTTACCTCTAAAATATGTGAACTGGGCGCAAGATATCTGAAAGCCTGGCTGACGGTTAGACTCTTAACCATTCGTCCTTCAAATCATCTCACTCTGTTAAATCACCTCTAACCTGCAACCACCATGCATTTGTTGAGTGCTGCAGCATTGTTGGACTCTCATATGGAAAAGCTTATCAGGTAAGAGAAAACGTTTTCGGTTATTTCTATAACGTTCTCTTTGCTTTGTGACTATGACGCTCCAGAAGCTTTCAGTTATCTTGCGCACAGCATAAGTCTTCCATTTAGTTCCTTTATGAAGTTTAGTTTCATGCAAAAAGAGAACAAACGACACCTGACGAATCTAGAAAGAATGTCGTTACTCAAATCTTAGAAAGCTCCAAGAAATAATTCTAAAAATTAATTTTTTTAAAAATCTAAAACAGGACTGTTAAACAGTGCTCACCAGGTGTGACAATACGGCTCCGCTACTATGTCGAACAATAATAATAATAATAATAATAATAATAATAATAATAATAATAATAATAATAATAATAATAATAATAATAATAATATAATCAGATATCCATAACTAACTCACTGGTACTATTGATCTCCGATATTCATGGCACTGTGAACATAGTCTTTACAAATATCTCTATCCTGAGCTAAACTTTTCCAATGATTGTTTTTTTTTTTTTTGCTTTCAAATCATGGTTAATGTTATTCTCCCAATTATTTCATGGTCGTCTTACTGGGCACTTTCCCCTAGCTTTTCTACAAGAAGTTTCTATGCCCCTCTTTCATCCCCCATGCATGCCACATATCTTGCTTCGCAGTGTACGAGACAAATGCTCTTATTACATCCGATAGCTCACTTTTATGCATTCGCCTGTCTGTTAATTCCTTTTTTTTTGTTAAAAAAAATTCTGAAGCCTTTTATTCGCAAATTCTCGTAATATTTGATCCTCTCTTAAAGTTAGAAACCTTACATTACCATATTGCCATGAAATATAATTGAAAAAATAGCATTTTTATAGATTTTAGTTTAATTTTTTTAGACAAAGTGCTGCATAATAAAATGTAGCTACGTATATCCAGAGTTGAGCCTATGTTCGTACAGTTTTTAATATTGCTCTTCTACCTTTTATTTTTATTTAGCCGTTATCACAATGTTTTACAACATCATCATGCGCACTATTAATATATTGTTATTCTCCTTTACATCTCTTTGTCATTCCAATCTCCATCATCTAATAATTTTTCCCTCATGCTGCTCAAAACACCATGAATATTCTTATTTTAGACCGCTCTCTACTTCTTCTATCAAGTGGTACCCATTGTAGTATTCTTCTTGGGAATCTGCCTTCTGTCATTCTTTTAACATGACCATACAACATTATTTTTTTAAATTAAATCATCATCATCATCATCATCATCCTGCTAGGTATTAGTCCTAGAATAACTGTTACGGCCTGAGAAAGCGGTTTTCGTGCCATATTTTCATAGGTCGACCAGGTGACCGTTTCCCATTTGGACAGTATTTCATTATTGCCTTGGGGATCCTGGATCTAGCCATTCTCGAGACAGTTTAGCTGATATCTGGAGATGTAGTCCAGTATTGGTGACACATTAAGTTCTTCTTAAAATTAAATTCACAATTGAAATTTCAACTTCCATCTTCTGTTTAACTTCCATCTTCTGTTTCCTATTGTATCTCTTTTTTGAAATTCTAGCCGAACGCCTCAAAAAATCAATTTATTTTTAATTTAATTTACTTATTGCTCTTGATTTTTCCTCACCTGTAAGACAAACGTCAGGAAAACTTTAAGGCTCAAACGGTCCCCGAAATCATATGGCCATCATCATCATCCTTATCATCATCATCGTTATAATCCTTCACCGGTGTGGAAAGCAACGGAAAGCTACCACACCTACAATTCCCTAGTAAAGCTGCAAGCATGGCATGAAAATGCTATGATTGCAGTGGAGGACCTGCCTTCGGGCAGAATTACTATGGATGGATTGTTCTAGATGTTAATACCTAGAGGAACGGTCCTTTTTCTTAGCTTCTCTTTTTGTTTATTATTTTTTATATTTTACTAGTGTAAAAATACGGGAAACGAAAAAGTTGTTTAAATAGTTTAACAAGTGAAATAATAGGATGGATTACTCGAGATTCATGAATTAAAAAAGGGGGGAGTAAGTAATGAAATGACTTGGGTATAAATTCATTACGGCCTCTAATTACACAGTTGATTAATCAGTCAGTCTGAGTGAGCGATGAGCAGGTTGGAGACAGTGTTTAAATTTCTTTGTTAACAGCTGAATGCCAAGGCAAGTCTTTTACCAACATAATGCAATATATTTGCTAATAAAATGAAGTTCACCTTTTTCACACGTCAAGTCTCTCTCTCTATCTCTCTCTCTCTCTCTCTCTCTCTCTCTCTCTCTCTCTCTCTCTCTGCCTTAGTTTAGCCCTTAAATTCGCAATGTATCCTATAGGATACATCAATTGTTTTATTTTGTCTAATACTTACTTACTTAGGCCTACTTACTCACTGGCACTATCGAACCCGTAGGTTCATGGCCGCACGGACATAAGCTCGCCATACATCCCTATCCTGAGCTAATGCTTTCCAATCATTCCCTGTATAATCTACTTCCCTCAAATCATAGTTAATGTTATTCTCCCACATCATTCTTGGTCTACCAACTGGGCGTTTTCCCTCTGGCTTTCCTACAAGAAGCTTCCATGCAAGTCTCCCATTCCCCATACGTGCAACATGTCCTGCCCATCGCAGTCTACGATACTTAACTGTTCTTATTATATCTGGCTTCCTATAAAGACCATATAGTTCATTGTTATGTAGTCTTCTCCATTCACCTGTCTGTTCATCTCTCTTTGGTCCAAAAAATTTCCTAAGTACTTTATTCTCAAATACTTGTAATCTCCTTTCCTCCCTTAAAGTAAGAGTCCATGTTTCGCACCCATATAATATAACTGGTAGAATAATAGTTTTATATATTTTCAGTTTAACGTTTTTTGAAAGGAGTTGGGACATCAAGAGTCTCTGCAATGCATAATAGCACGCATTTCCAGAATTGAGCCTATGTTTAATAGTTTTAATAAAAAAAGCAGAAGAAAGCTAACGGTAGTATATTACGATGCGAGATTGGGAAGTGGTTTTTACCGAATCGAGGAAAAATGTTTAAAAACCCCGCAATAGCGAGGTTTTTAATTTCCGAGATTCTGTAAAACTCTTCACAAACGTGCATTGTACATTATTTTTTGAGCGATGGTTTTTCAAAATAATAAATAATAGTAAAATTATAACAAAGACAAATGTCAGGAAAACTGTAAGGCCCAAATCCTCCCCGAAATCGTATGGCCATCATCATCCTGATCAGCATCATCATCATCCTTCACCGGTGTGGAAAGCAACGGGAAGCTACCACACCTACAATTCCCTAGTAAACCTGCAGGCATAGCATGAAAATGCTATGATTGCAGTGAAGGACCTGCCTTCGGGCAGAATTACTACGGATGGATGGATGAATAAAGACTAACTGCGGCAGAAATGAAATTTATGACACGTACTGCAGATTACTCAATAACAGACCACAAATGGAATTCTGAGTTTATCAAAGAATTACAAACAGAATCAATCATGGAATATGTGCAAAAATACAGAAACAACTGGAAATCTCACGTAAGAAGAATGAGCAGAACAAGAATACCACGTCAAATCTTAAATACCAGGCACCAGGCAAGAGATCATTGCGCAGAGCCTTCAAACGTTGGATTGAGACCGCAACAGACCACTAGGTCTATCACATGAAAGGAAGAAGAAGAAGTTTTATCGTACAATTTCTTTCTTGCGTGTTTGAGTTGTTAAATTTCTCAGAGTTTGTTTCTTGTAAAACGTATCTTCCTCTCCTTCACAGTATGGACCTTTCCTTTACGTACATACCTGAGCAAATATTTATGTATTGTCTCGCGACAAGCAGGTAGTTACTGATAATTTTAATAAAAATGCATGCTACAATATCAAATGTCGGGATGATGTGAGTTGCGTCCAATATGGTCTGTTTACCTTTTTAAGTATGTGAGTTGCGGCCCGGTGTGCCTTTTGGAGTACGTGAGTTGCGGCCAGAATAAAATGTCCTATCGTTAGGGGTATACAAGACAAATTACTGTTTTGTCTCATCTGTTGATATGTATCGATATTTCAAATTACAGTGTGATTATAAAGTCCCAGTACATTTTGTGGATAATGTAGCGCAAATAAAACAAAAATTATAAGGTAGTTTCTACTGTCAAGTTAGTGTTCAACATAACCTCCATCAATCTCAAAACATGTTTCCGAACGACGCACCGTCGCCCGGAAAACATGCACCAACATATCCTCTGTAATCATTTCACTCGCTTGGCGTATGCGTTCTTTCAGCAATTGCAGATTAGGAAACTTGGTTTTATACCCCTGTTGTTTGATGAACCCCCAAGCAAAAAAGTCCAGGGGTGCGAGGTCTGACGAACGAGGTGCCGAGATACGAGGAGATGTCCTTCCAATCCACCTTTTGGGAAACCTGTCATTGAGATACCCGCGTATAGCCAGAGCAAAGTGTGGTGGTGCTCCATCTTGTTGTAACACCACTGTATCAATGGTACCATCTTGCTGTAACTGTGGCTGTAAGAAAAGTTGCAACATATCAAGATACACGTCTCCCGTGAGGGTTTCCTTTGGAATCTGTCTCTAACTTCTTCGTACGACTGGCCTCTTAAACGCGCAGCAACAATCTCTATCCGCTCTTCAATGGTGAACATATTTGTATCTTTCGAATGGCTGTAACAGAAATACGATATGTAAGCGATTTATTTAAAATGTACTGGGACTTTATAATCACACTGTACATTGCTGACGATGCTAGTTTTCCGCCGAAAATATGGGCTGATTTTTCTTATTCAACAAGACGAACAACAAACAATTGTGAATCATTTCACAAGAAACTGAATAACCGTTTCTTAAGCAGTCATCCCGACATATTTCAATTAGTTCACACTTTATTGGATATACAGTCCGAAACATATATTTATTTAAGGATCAATGGAAAACGAACGAAATCCATCCGGGAAAAATAAATGTTTTTACAAGAACAATTGCTTGCTCTGAAAGAAAAAACTGTGACTAGACTTCAGTACATAAAGTCAGTTTCTTTTAAATTGCTGTCCGTTTCCAATTAAAGAATGTAAAATAGCATGAGATGGATTTGGTTACCCTTATATTCTCTAAAAACAACCTACGTATCTAACATCACCCATGGTCCGCAACTTACGTACCCAGGCGAACTTACCTGGGCCGCAACTCACTTACCCAGCGAACTCACCAGGGCCACAACTAGCGAGATTCTCTGGTTCTGGGACGCAACTCACTGTTCCCGCAAATGTCATACTTTAGCTTCTTACTCATTAGCATTTTATTCTTAAATAAATAGTTAATGCCCCCTATTCCCACCCCCTTTGCAATTTATATCAATGAAGTAATATGTTGCTGGAACAAAACATATAAATTTGGAATAAGAATATCAGAAAATAGAAAATTAAACACCCTATTGTTTGCAGATGACCAAATAATAATAATAGCAAATTCGGAAGATAATCTACAGAAAGGTCTGTATGAACTTAACAAAATAACAGGAGAATATGGATTAAAGATATCTACAGAAAAAACAAAAATTATGGCATTTCAAGGTGTAGATCCTGTCAGAAGTAAAATTATACTGGACAATAAACATTTGGAGCAGGTTAATAATTTTACATATCTAGGATGCAATATCTCATATGAAGAAGAAAAGGATGTAAATGCAAAAATATCTAAATTTTTAAGAATTTTAGGGTTAATAAATTCTATCTTCAAGCCACAGTTAGTCCAAAAGCATTCAAGACTGAAAGTGTATAAAACACTGGCTCTTCCAACTCTTTTGTATGGTAGCGAAGTATGGACGTTGAAACAGAAGGATATACAGAGACTTAGATCTGCTGAAATGAGATAACTTCGGAGGACTGCAGGATACACACTACTAGATCACAAAAAAAATGAAGACATCTTAGAAGAATTACACATGGAATCTTTAGAAAACAAAATTTCTGATTATAAGTCAAGATGGATGCAACATGTTCATCGAATGGAAGATCACAGAATACCCAAACAAATGTTAAGATATCAACCTGCAGGAAGAAGAAGACCAGGACGTCCACTCAAAAGACTTCTGGATGGTGTTTCTCTTGAGACCGAAACAGGTCAACAAATGGCCTAAATTCGTGAATGTACTATGATGATGATGATGAAATAGCTAATTGTCAAAAACTGATTTACTTGATTTTACAACTGAAAGTATTACATAATCATAATAATATATCATAATTTTATGTTACACGTGCATAATTTTGTAAATGTTAGGTCATAACTGATATATTGTTTTGTATATTTCGTGTTTTTTAGGTCATAAAAATCTTAGCCATATTGATTAGTCATGGGTCTATTTACCTCCAAAATTTGTCAAACATACAGTAGGCCTATAGTAGGCTATGTATGTTGTACCTATAAGTACGTATTCTAGGTTTCAAGATTTACCTGATTTTTCCCTGCACCCTTCATATCACATAAAAATAATCATCATCATCATCTGCATTCATGGATTAGGTCTGTTGACCCGTTCCGACTTCAACCCATCTCTTTCTAGGTCTGCCTACATCTCGGGTGCCTTTAGGTTTGTATTTTGTTATTTGTTTTGGTTATCTATCTTCATTCATTCTGTCTATGTGTTGCTTCCATTTTGTCTATATGTATCTATTTTATCAGTTATTACAAATATTTCAAGTTCCTGTCTTATTTCTGTGTTCTTGATTCTGTCTTCCGTAGTGCACCCTTTAACAGATCTCAAAAATTTCATTACTGCCGCCGTTATCCTACTTAGATCTTGTTTTTTATGTATCCAGGCTTTTGAACCATAGAGCAGTACCGGTACTGCCAACATTTTTTATAAAAATATCATAAAAATAAATCAAATTGCATTCTTATTTCTCATTAACTTTTCAATCGCGTCAGACTTTCTACATCTCTCAATAAACATTCCACTCTATATGGCAAGGATTCAGATACCCGAGAAAAAATAAATTATAAAAAAATATTTAACGAGAGTGGAGATAATAACATAAATAATATTGATTCTTATATGTCCTGCAGTTAATTCCAGACATGGAAAAATAGCTTTCATCTATTTTAAAGTAGTTTTTCGTTCCATCTCCCGCTAGGTGACTCTCTGGGACGTGGTAGTAAATTAGTTAAGAAGACAGTTAATAAACCAGCAGTTTGACATGGATCAACTTTATAATTGCTTGTTAGTTCCCACGATAGTCAACTGTTTCAACTAGTTGTTGAATATCCGCATAAACAACTGTGCTACTGTAATTTAATTTAAACGTACCTTGTTCCATACAACTAAAGTGAAAAATTCCTGCATGATCCCGGATTTGAACCCAAGATCTTCAGCATTACATGCTAGCGCAGTAACTATTTATTGTGATTATTTAACTCATGCCCCAAATGGGAGTCAATGACCAATCGCGTTTCAATTAATTTTTATTTGCAACCAATCACAGTCGTTTTTCACCTGGATTTTATCAATTTAATTTTATGACAATAAAATCAAGCTCCTCCTTTTTAACATTCTGAATAGGTCAGAGCATTCTTTTGCAGTGACTCATAATGTTGGTTATAAACAGTTTGATGTGTTTCATTTTTTCTCCACTAGGGTGCAGTCTTAAAATATTGCGATCCTTTGTCAATCAGCAATATGATCTGGTTGCAGTGATGAAGAAATGAAACAACAAACGTATCTCATTTGTTTTCAGACATCGCCATTTACAGTAATTATATAAATATTTTAAAAAACTATATTTAAATAATGATTTGTGAGTAAACAGCTTAATTTTATTCGTTAAATAGTCCTAACAAATGCCACGAGTGATTTTTAATTTATCTAGAGAATTTATGACTATTTATCTCATAGACTGAAAATTTTGCCACCTTTTGTGTTGATAAAATTGCCTCTTCCTGTTCGTAATGAGAGATATATCCGCAATTAACTTATTTGACAAGGATATCGATTCAACAATATACGATTGATATGCTACAGCAAGAAATGCCAAAAGAAAACAACTTCAAAAATTACAAAAATGTTAGTTCTGTTGCTCTAAAAAATTATTAAATGTATAATGAATCTGCATTATTGTTAATAGTTATTTCCCTTTACAATCATCTGTTATTGATTTTTCCCAAGCCCAAAGAGATTTAACAGTGAATGTTATTTATAACTATACAGCCGGTTTAGAAATCGCCCGGAAGTAAGATCGGAATACGTAACCTCACATTTGGTAAATATTAAACAATATAATTATTTCTAGCTTCCGATGTTGTATTATTCGCTAAACAGTGACTCGAGTTTGAGTTTATCATTAGACAAAATCACTCGCGACTTTGTTGAGAAAAACACAACTTCTTGTTAGATTACTGTTGACTATTTAACTCATGCCCCAAATGGGAGTCAATGACCAATCACGTTTCAATGATTTCTGTTTTACAACCAATCAGAGTCGTGTTTCACGAAATATTTATCAGTGTTATATTTACCATATTACAGAAAGCTCCTCCTTTTTAATATTCTGAACAGGTCTGACCATTATTTTGCAGTGACTGAGCCTATAAGAAATACGGCTTTAAAAACATTTGTAACAATTGATTATACCACCAAAAAAAAAAAAAAAAAAAGAAACCACTGTTTGCACTTTCTTAAATGTATTTTCCCAGGTAATAATCCAGAAAAATATAATTGTCATATTTACATCATACGACATCAGAAATGTATTAATATACAGTTTGATGTGTTTCATTTTTTCTCCACTAGAGAGCATTCTTACAATATTGCGTTCCTTTGGCAATAAATGGTATGGTCTGGTTGCAGTGATAAACAAAAGAAGCAAATGAACCGTACCTATCGTTTCTCATTTGTTTTCAAACATCACCGTTTACATTAAATATATACATATTTTAAAATAACTATAGTTAAATAATGATTTGTGAGTAAACAGCTTAATTTTATTCGTTAAATAGTCCTAACAAATGCCACTCTTGATTTCCAAATTCTCTAGATAAATTCACTCCTCACTTCGTGAGTCGTGAATTTATCGATAATTTGGAAATCACTCGTGGCATTACTTATGATAATCAGGCAATCCAGGAGCATACACAAATCTCTCTCTATTTAAAATACCCGTGACCCCTGCAAGTCAAAGTTAGTGACATTCTATTCACATTACAACAGGGTCCCCTCCATTATCTATGTACTCCATACATCCCGCTTGGGGTCATGGGAGCACCCTCGGGAGTTTCTTATTTACGCTTATTTACATGTGGCACGAGTAGGGAATTAAAGAGGGGATTGAAACTTTTTGTTGGAAAACCAGAGGGGAAAGCGCCCAGTAGGAAGGCCAAGAATGAGGTAGCAGAATAATATTAACAATGATTTGAGAGAGATGAATTGTACAAGAAATGAGTGGAGAACATTAGCTAAGGACATGTTTAGAGAGATGTCCGCGCGGCTACGAACCTCTGGGTTAGTTAAATGTAATACACTCTTAATCATCATAAAAATATATCAGGTAATAATTGAGAGTAAAGTTCTTATGAAAACTTTTGGACCAAAGAGAGATGATCAGACAGGTGAATGGAGAAGACTGTATAACAGTGGACTACATGGCTTTTATAGGAAGTCAGATATAATTAGAACAGTTAAGTCTCGTAGACTGCGGTGGGCAGGACATGTGGCACGAATGGGGGGATGAAAGAGAGCATGGAAGCTTCTTGTAGGAAAAGCAGAGGGAAAACGCCCAGTTGGTAGACCAAGAATGAGGTGGGAAAATTACATTAATCACAATTTGAGGGGTGTAGGTTATACAGGTCCCGCGCCGTAGCCGAGCGGTTAAGGTAAGAAGCCTTTGCGCAGAGCTACGGGACTTGCGCTGGTTCGAGTCTCCACGGGTGAAGAAATTTTCTCATGGTATTTCGGCCAGTATGGGACCGGTGCCCCACCCAGCATCGTGAGGCAATTGGGTAGCTACAATAAGTAGCGGCTCCAGGCTGAGGAACCAGCTATAACGGCTGGGGGACTCGACATGCTAACCACATGTCACCCCTACACTGGCTGTTGATCATCTACCTCTGTGATTGACACATGTGGATGTGAAAGGCCAGCAGCCGGCTGGTAAAAGGGCAACCGCTGAAAAGTGGAAATACCCTCAATCGGAGGTTATACAGGGGATGATTGGAAAATATTAGCTCAGGAGAGAGATGTATGGAGAGCTTATGTCCGCGCGGCCATGAACCTACAGGTTAGATAGTGCCAGTTAGTCAGGTAATTAAACTTAGAGTTTAGTAGTTGGTTAAGGTAATATGCTAAAAGCCCAGGTCGGGGGTTTGAGTCCCGATTGGGTCAGAATTTTTAAACTGAACCTTCTGGTAGAACCATGGCTCTCGGCTCGATTCAGCCTCTAACGGAAATGAATATCAGACTACTCTCTGGCGGTAAATACGGCCATCACGAAGGACTGATAGTCCGGCTCACATTTCGTGCCGAGTATCTAGAAAGATATCCCCTCCCCAACAGTCCCCTAAGGTCTATAGTGGTGTCACTTGAATTTTCAAAAAGTTCCGTGTTGTAGCGGAGAGGTTTTAAGACATCAGGTCTTAGTGCATAGCTGCGGGAATTGCATTGATACTGGTGGGCACCGGTCCTATAAAACTAAACTCCATGGCGCGATACTCCTAGAAGGCCCTTGCCCTATCAGGCAGCTGCTGGCCTCATATCCACTGTGTTCATCACAGAGATAGGCGATCTTCCTGCCAGTGTAGTGATCTGCGACAGCAGTCCTCCCGGCTAGGCTCAAGGAGCCCGTAGACAACTGTGGGGTCGTCAGGAATGAGCGACCTGACGTACTATGTAGCTCAGCAATTTCCCTGAAGTTGCGACTCCAACACCTTCTCTCTGAGGTGTTGGTTTAAGGCCGAGAATTCTTGAACGTGGACGCGAATATATAGGGAGGACAAGATACTGGGACTTGGGAGTATGGTCTTTGACCGAGGTATCCCAAGGGGTGGAGCCATGGGCCCAGATGCCAAGTGTAGTTTGATCAGCATGTCGGATCTCTTAGCCATTATAGCTGGTTTTCTCAACCTGGAGCTTGAGAAACTTGTAGCTACCCAATTTCCTCACGATGCTGGGTGGACACCGGTCACATACGCCAAAAATTTCATAAGAAAATTTCTTCCCCCAATGGGGACTCGAACCAGCGTAGCTCTGCATCAATACGTCATATCTTAACCCTTAAATTAACAAAACACCAATTTCTTCTGTATGTTATTTGAATGTGGCCGACCGCAGTGAAAATGCAAACTTGTGTAACTTTTATTGACAGGAGTATTGTATAATTAGACACACATTTAAGTGGTTTATTTTTGTTCGTTCTCTTCTGATTTATTTAAAATATTAAATTAATTAAACCAACTGATGTATCCAAAAGATACATTACGAATTTAAGGGTTAAACCTCTCTGCTACGGAGCGGGACAATAAATTTTAATACCTCAAGCTTTTACCACATTGAAATATCCAACATCTATAATATGGATGTCTTAAGGTGTGTACGCACAGCACAGAGCAAAGAGTAATAAAGGTTTTGACCTTGTGACGGACCCCCATATCGTGAATTAAATAAAAAACAAATGAAGTAAGATATTTGAACACTGCAGTGCGGACATTTACGCAACTTCCGCGTTAATACAACTGCAAAGTAATGACCATTGTGGTTTCATACAGTATTTAATTCCAGTCCTACCAACTTCAATTTATTGTTAACGCTCAAAGACTCCCTGAATAATACTTAACATGCAATGATCGTAGCAGAGTTGTATGTAGACCTACTGTGAATACACCGTTCTCTCTTTATAAAAATTAAATTGGAATTTTATTTCACATCACATTACTTGAGCCATATAGATTAAAATAAATAAGTGATACATTGATTTGGTGTTTAGTTGATGGACACCCATGATGTATTTCTTCTTCTTCTTCTTCTTCTTCCTTCCAAGTATTAGGCCAAGGCCTGTTACGATCCTATAGAATATTTTCCCTCCAGCATTTCATAGGACGGCCCAGTGATCTTCGTCCTCTTGGTATATAATTATAAACAGCTTTGGGGATCCGATTTGAACTCATTCTTTCAAGATGGTGTTTCCAATTTAGTTGGTACTGTTTAATATATTCCAAAATTGGCGTAGTCTTCAATTCTTTTAAGACATCGGTGTTCCTTTTCCGATCCCATCTGGTGTAACCCGCTGTTCTGCGCATGAATCTCATTTCACAAGCCGTTATTCTGCTTTCATGTTGTTGTTTTAGTGTACATGGTTCACTACCATAGGTCAACACTGGTCTAGCCAAAGTGTTATATAAACGTAATCTGGTGTTTTTTTGTACAAGGGATGGTTTCATAACTTTGGCCAGCAACCAATCGAAGGGACTATTATTATGCATGATGTATTTAATAAATAAAACTATCAAAATTTTATATATGATTTCCATAAATACAGGACTATTCAGAAAGAAGGAACAGATTTCAATTATTTATTTCTTCCAAACTACAAAAGATCTTATTCTTCTTCTTCTTCTTCTTCACGGTTTAGGCTTATTTTATGGCCTGTTCCGGCTCCAAATTGCTGCTCTTTCCATCTTTTCCTTGGTGTTACCAAACTTCTTCTTTCTCGTTGTGAATACTTGTATGCTGCTTTTGGTATTCTATTCTCAGTCATCCTTGCCAAATGTTCTTTCCAGTTTGTTCTGTATTTCTCTACTGTTGTGTTTAATTCCTCTACACTACAAAAAATATAAACACAATTCCAATATTCCTGGAGAGAGAAAAGTTCAAATTTAACTATTTTATGCATTCAATATGAGCCCCATGTGTTACACAAATATCAAAACGGTGGCTCATTTCTTGCCACACAAGAATCAGCTGGTTTCTAGTTATCGATTTCACAGCTTCAACAATTCGATGTCGCAGTTTTTCAAGAGTGTCAGGCATAGGGAGGATAAAACACGGTCTTTTACGTAGCCCCACGGATAAAAATCACACGGGGTTAGGTCAGGTGACCTGGGAGGCCACCGGCGTTGAAGTTGATCTTTTGCTCCTCCTCTTCCGATTCAACATCCTGTTGTGTCGCCATTTTAATACTAACAATCAACATGACAAGCAGCAGTGCCAATGCGGCCGTGATCGGAACTTCAAACTTTTCTCTTTCCAGGAACGTTGGAATTGTGTTTCTATGTTTTGTAATTTGGAAGAAATAAACGTTTGAAGTCTTCTCCTTCTTTCTGAATAGCCCTGTATTTATTTTATTTACCAATCATAACAGCTGTTTCAACACACTGTATCTTCTTAAGACGAATGTTATAAATATAAATAAATTTTGTATTTATATGTATATACAACTATGTAAACAAATGTAACTAAGCAGTACAATACAAAGAAAAGGTGAGCAAATTATATAGAAATGTATAAAACACATGTTTTTTTATAGATTTAACATAGGTGACTCATTTAGAACTCACTGGGAATTTAATAACTTATTTTTTAGAAATGCGTTATATAATGGAAATTGACAACTAATGACAAATGAAGGAAATTTTGAAAAAGTGTCTGATTTCATGTATCTAGGAACAATAATTACAAATAGGAATGATATGCGCAAAGAAATTAGACATAGGCTCAATTCTGGAAATGCATGTTGTTATGCATTACAGGGACTCTTGTCGTCCCAACTTCTCTATAAAAATGTTAAACTGAAAATATATAAAACTGTTATTTCCCTAGTTCTATTATATGGACGCGAAAAAGGAAGGACGTAACGAGTATTTGAGAATAAAGTTCCTAGGATAATTCTTGGGCCAAAAAGAGATGAAGAGACAGGTGAATGGAGAAAACTACATAATAGTGAGCTACATGATATGTATAGGAAGCCAGATATAATAAGAACGGTTAAGTCTCGTAGACTGCGATGGGCAGGACATGTGGCACGTATGGGGAATGAAAGAGGTGAATGGAAGCTTCTTGTAGGGAAAGCGTCGAGTTGATAGATCAATAATGAGATGGAGAATAACATTATCCATGATTTGAAGAAGTAGATTATACAGGGGATGATTGGAAGATATTAGTTAAGGATGTAAGGAGAGCTTATGTCCGCGTGACCATGAACCTACGGGTTCGATAGAGCCAGTGAGTTAGTTATTACTTATCTTTAATATATTTATTTCTAAAGTTTTTAAAAATCTAGCTTTTTTTCCTTTTGTTACAAACATAGGTAAACACACACATTTTTGTCAGCCACACTCACACACTCACGCTCACGCAAACGTTTACGCACACGCTCACTCACGCCTACACACTCACACACATATGTATAGTGTCTCTTACATACACGCTCTCTCACCCCTCTCTCTCTGCTCTCCATTCTCTCTCTTTCTCTGCTCTCTCCATTCTCTCTCTTTCTCTCTGCTCTCCATTCTCTCTCTTTCTCTCTGCTCTCCATTCTCTCTCTCTCTCTCTGCTCTCCATTCTCTCTCTCTCTCTCTCTCTCTCTCTCTGCTCTCCATTCTCTCTCTCTCTCTGCTCTCCAATTTCTCTCTCTCTCTGCTCTCCATTCTCTCTCGCTCTCTCTCTCTGCTCTCCATTCTCTCTCTCTCTCTCTCTCTCTCTCTCTCTCTGCTGCTCTCCATTCTGTCTCTCTCTCTCTGCTCTCCATTCTCTCTCTTTCTCTCTGCTCTCCATTCTCTCTCTCTCCCTCTCTCTCTCTCTGCTCTCCATTCTCTCTCTCTCTCTCTCTCTACTCTCCATTCTCCCTCTCTCTCTCTCCCTGCTCTCCATTCTCTCTCTCTCTGCTCTCCATTCTCTCTCTCTGCTCTCCATTCTCTCTCTCTGCTCTCCATTCTCTCTGTCTCTCTCTCTCTCTCTGCTCTCCATTCTCTCTGTCTCTCTCTCTCTGCTCTCCATTCTCTCTGTCTCTCTCTCTGCTCTCCATTCTCTCTGTCTCTCTCTCTGCTCTCCATTTTCTCTCTCTCTCTGCTCTCTATTCTCTCACTCTCTCTGCTCTCCATTCTCTCTCTCTCTCTGCTCTCCATTCTCTCTCTCTCTCTCTGCTCTCCGTACTCTCTCTCTCTCTGTCTGTCTCTCTCTCTCTCTCTCTCTCTCTCTCTCTCTCTTCCCCTTCATACACATATACACTCTCACATACTCACAAACACACATTTCATCTCTCCATCTCACTCCCTAAAACGCACTGCACATAAATTGACTGTATCTCTCTCTCACAAATACACACACTCACACTCACTCATTCTCTTTCACACAAAATCCCGCGCTTATTCACACTCACACACAACCCCACTCTCTCTATCTTTCTCTCTCTCACACACACAGTCTTACTGTAGACAATTAAAAAAAAGTAGGAGACCTGCAGAAGGAATCATGAGAATGTAAGAAAAACAGTGAGTATAATTGAAGAAGTGTTGGAGGAGAAGAAAAGATAATAAACTCTATATGAAGCGAGTTAATCTCGAGGTCCCATAATTGCAAAATCGAGTTAGTGATGTAGATATGAGCAGTGCTCTGTGAAAACAAAGTCAACCTTCATCGGAATGTGCCAGAGGTTTATATTTCTCCTTTATAAAAAATCCCTTTTACACTTTGTACAGAATTCTGACGAGGTCTCCCTCTTTTCTAAGAGAAGAAAAAAAAAAGTCCAGGGGCTTGATTTCCGTGCCTCACCCTCCTTGTGGATGTCGCTTCACTCAAATAATTCATCGTTCCTCGTTGTCCGCCACGTGTGGGGAGGGAGGGGGGGTTTGCTTTGCCCCGGCGATGCTGCAAGAGCTAGCCTACAGGAAAGCTATTAAGGTGCGTAATGGGCGCCGAGTGGTAAGGCATAGCGGCGCAGACACCGCATCGATTAGACAAGCGTCGTCGTCTCCCCACGGCGAGCGTCCGGTCGGCAGTGGTATGCGACTGAGATGACACCCCCCCTCCTCTATTCCTTCTTCACCTCACAATCATAATCCGTGAGTGTGTGTGTTAATTGCCTCATTTCCGATCGAACCAGACAATACTCTACGGCATCTTAACTTTCAAGGAAACTTGCTTGAATTAAAAAAATTAAACTTTCTTGGAATTCCAGAACACACTCTCTTGGATCAGACCAACAGTCGCATTTATATTTTCTTTTTAAGAATTCCTTCAAAAATTGCAATGGCAAAAAATGCAACTAAGACATTGCATGGATTAATTTGGAATAAAACAATAACTGATAAAATATATACATATAGACAAAAATGGAAGCAACACATAGACAGAATGAATGAAGATAGATATCCAAAACAAATAAAATACAAACCTAAAGGCACCCGAGATGTGGGCAGACCTAGAAAGAGATGGGCTGAAGTCGGAACGGGTCAAGAAACCTAATCCATGAATGCAGATGATGATGAATTTGGAATAAAAATATTACAAAGGAAACTAAAATGAAAATTTATAAGAGCATAATACAGAATACATTGTCATATGGAAGTGAAACTTGGCCTTTGACGGAATTACAAAAGAATAATATTAGAACATATTTGAAGAGAAAAATTATACGCTCAGACCGGGACTTGAACCCGGGACCCTTGGTTCTCTAGACCAAGTGCTCTACCAACTTGGTTCTCTAGACCAAGTGCTCTACCAACTGAGCTACCTTAGCAAGTACCGATCCAAACGCAAATCTTTCTCTATATACATTGTAATTCCCGTCCACCAAATGTTGTGAAGCCATGCTTCTATCTTGCAAATGACGGCTCCTTTATTAAGAAGACATATTTGGGAATTTTTCTCTTCAAATATGATTTGTCCATCATTGAGATGTACGAAATCAATAATAAAAACTTGGAAAAAGCCGTACTGACTGTAATGTATAATTCCCAAATATGTATTCTTAATAAAGGAGCCGTCATTTGCAAGATAGAAGCACGGCTTCACAGCATTTGGTGGACGTGAATTACAATGTATATAGAGAAAGATTTGCGTTTGGATCGGTACTTGCTCAGGTAGCTCAGTTGGTAGAGCACTTGGTCTAGAGAACCAAGGGTCCCGGTTTCAAGTCCCGGTCTGAGCGTATAATTTTTCTCTTCAAATATGATTTATCCATCATTGAGATGTACGAAATCAATAATTAAAAAAAAATATTAGAACAGTTGAATTTGATTATTTTCGAAGAAGCCTCCAAAAAACAAGACAGGGTAAAATAAGAAATGAATTCCTTTGGAGAGAAATGAATGTCACCACATCTATTGTTAAGAGGATTGAAAATCAAACGCTTAAATGGTATGGCCATGTACAAAGAATGGAAAATGAAAGATGACCAAATATATACTAATGGTCACCCCCTGGAAGAAATAAATGTGGCAGACCAAGATGGAAATGGAAAACCTACGTCAGAACTATAATGGATGATAGGAATTTGGAAGAGGGAGATTGGAATGATAGAGATAAATGGAAACTGAAGACGGCAAACCTATAAGTGGGGGAAAGCCGAAGAAGAAGAATTCCTTCAATATGTTCCAAGCAAAGAAAACAATGTTTTGAGAGTACTTAGTAAAATACGTACTAAACAAAGATTAGAAAATGAATGTGGAAGAGGGTTAGTGAATTTTCTTCTTTAGCTAAAACATGGACTCTTACTTTAAGGGAGGAAAGGAGATTACGAGTATTTGAGAATAAAGTTCTTACAGACATTTTTGGACCAAAGATAGATGAACATACAGGTGAATGGAGAATACTACCTAACAGTGAACTACATGGTCTTTATAGGAAGCCAGATATCATAAGAACAGTTAGTCTCATAGACCGGAATGGACAGGACATGTGGCACGAATGAGGATTGAAAGACGTGCATGGAAGCTTCTTGTAGGAAAACCAGAGAAAAAGGCCCAGTTGGTAAACCAAGAATGAGATGGGAGAATAACATTAACTTATGATTTGAGGGAAGTAGATTTTACAGGGAATGATTGGTAAACATTAGCTCAGGATAGGGATGCGTGGGAGCTTACGTCCGCGCGGCCATGAACCATGGGTTCGATAGTGTCAGTGAATTAGTTAGTTAGCCCTTAAATTGGCAATGTGTCCCATAAGATATATTGATTTAATTTATTTAATATATCTAATAAAATAATAAAAAAGTCCTTGGCACAGGAACTGCGCAAACTAAACGAATTCCTCAAGAAGTCAAAGTTATGATCCGATGTTACTGGTGTACGGAACACGTCTTCCTTTTGTTAACCTTAAAATAGAGAAACTCAATTTCTTATGCCAACTTATTTAAACGTGTTAGACTGCAACGAAAATAATTTCTATTGATACATTTTTACATTACTTTATTAAAATATTAAATAAATTAAAATAATGTATCTTATAGGCTATGTTGGCAATTTAAGGATTAATTAAATTGTATAGTAAACAGATGACGCATTGTAGCGAAGCAAATGGCGGCTGCTAGAACTATTTTTCATTTTCGGATTTCAGGTAAACCTCTACTTCTAATGATTGAATTTCGGTGAGTTTTTGAGAATATCTTCCTTGTTTAATTTAAATTTCATGTACTAAATGCCATTGGGAATAATAAAAAATTGCGATCGCTAAAGTGATTTAAATTTTCGTTTCATTTTAACTCCCACAGCTGGTTAGCAAACTCGACTTTACTCCTCTTAAGTAATTGGTGTATTTTCAAATTTGGTTCCGATATAACAAAAATTGGGGCCGCTAGAGCGTCACACAAACATACACACACACATATATATATTTTTTTGCTTGCCTCAATGGAATATTGTGGGATAAAAATATAAGTAATCAAAATAAAATGAATATATATCATACAATTTTTAAAAGCATCATTACTTATGGAGCAGAACTTTGGCCATTAAGAACAAAAACAAATTAGTACCTTTTGGCAACGGAAATGGATTTTATACGAAGGGCCGCAAGAATTTCAAGAAGAGAAAACAATAGGAACTCAGTTATAAGGGAGAAATTGAAGATTGAAGACACTATTTTAGATTATATTAAAACTCAGCAATTAAGATGGTACGGATATGTCCAGCGAATGGAAGAGGATCGACTACCAAAATCTGTTTTGGAATGGAAACCTGAGGGAAGACGAAGCAGAGGAAGACCTAAAACCTCTGGAGTCAGGGAATATGTTTATATATGAAGGAGAAACATCTACAACCAGGAGATTGGATGGACCGACAAAATTGGCTATTGGGAATCGGACGATGTCAAAGACATTAATCAACCGATGATCTTATCTACATTTTTTTATCTGTGTCATTATTGGTGTCTACTAGATAGGATCGGTGAAGATCTGCAAACATTAAAAAAAAACATTTTGACGAGAACAACCTCAATAGTTTCATTCCTTCGGAATTCGCTAAAACGAGTAAGTAGAATTTACTTCAATTTCTGTTGAATTTATTTTCAAAACCGCAAACCTAAGATTTTGTTGAACAAAAATAAGACAAGTAGCGTGTCATAGGTACTGAAAGAGTCAAGCTAACAGAATTTATTAGTAGGGAGCGGATTTTTATGTAATAAAATATAAGATTGCAATGCAGATAGTATATATTATTCAACTGTTTGTGCGTGAAACAAGATAAAAGACAGTCAAAAGTCTTACTTCTCATTATACTATTCAACTGTTTGTGTGTGGAACCAAAACAAAAGACAGTCACAAGTCTAACTTCTCATTATACTATGTTGCAATCTTAAATTTTAGTACATAAAAATCCGCTCCATAGTTATTAGTATTCGAAAGGAAAATTTTGATACGAGAAAATGTTGATGGCTCCTAGAGAATTAAATACAATATTAACAGAATGCCAAATAAAAGATCTGTAAACATGTTTAAATGTCAACTAATCTCCATGAAGTTACGTGGAAGATATGAACATTGACGGGGAGATGATGGAGGCCAAAGGATATCAAACGAATGGACATAAAGAAAATTAGTCAACCCACGTCCATGATCGTATATGTTGGAGAGATCTTATTAAACCGATACTTACTTACTTACTCACTGGCACTATCGAACCCGTAGGTTCATGGCTGCGCGGACATACGCTCTCCATACATCCCTATCCTGAGCTAATACTTTCCAATCATTCCCTGCATAATCTACTTCCCTCAAATCATAGTTAATGTTATTCTTCCACCTCATTCTTGGTCTACCAACTGGGCGTTTTCTCTCTGGCTTTCCTACAAGAAGCCTCCATGCAAGTCTTTCATTCCCCATACGTGCAACATGTCCTGCCCATCGCAGTCTACGAGACTTAACTGTTCTTATTATATCTGGCTTCCTATAAAGACCATGTAGTTCATTGTTATGTAGTCTTCTCCATTCACCTGTCTGTTCATCTCTCTTTGGTCCAAAAATTTTCCTAAGTACTTTATATCGAAATAAATAATGTGTGGCACCATAAGAAGAACCCTCCGAAAGATTCGAAGTGAAACTCAGCTCAGGTTTTATAAAATTATGACTGTTCCTGTTCTTTTATATGGATCTGAATCTTGGGTACTTACAAAAAATGATATCTCACACATTTAAGCCACTGAAATGAAATTTTTAAGATCTGTAAAAAGATGTACACGCATGGATAGATTACACAATGATTCAGTAAGAACTGAACTGGAGATATTTTCAATAGTTGATAAACTAGAAGAGCACAAATACCAATGGAAAGAACATTTAGACAGAATGGACAATACAAGATTACCCAAAAATATCAACACCTACAAACCACATGGGAAAAGATCTTTGGGACGGCCAAGGAAACGATGGACTTGAGACCGGAACAGGTCGCATTGACCTAATCCTGGAAAGGAAGAAGAAGAAGAAGATCTTATTGAGAAGGCTAATCAGAGAATATAATGGCTATAGAATAATATTTGTGTTGAATTACGAAATATACAGTAGGCCTAATAGCGTACAGTTACGCATGTCTTCACTGCGGTCCGACATATTTAAATTACAGGGTTCGCCATATTTCACAAAACAATCATATGGGAAAATTCGGGACCTCCATTTGTGTCTATGTCACATCCTTGGAAGACGTCCTCGACGAATTTCACCATAAGCTTAAAACAATAGTCCAGCGTTTCAAACAACACTAACAGGATCATTAAAAAACAAAACCCTTAAACAATAAAATAAATTAAAAAACATAGAATAATTGTATTGTATTGTCTGCCCATGTTTTTCCCTTTACAGAGATTTAGGCGCTCTTCCCTTACAGGGAAGAATTTGAACCATACTAATTTAGTTACACTTGTTTTCGTATAGATGCCATTTTGAGTGGTCCGTGGTCAGCGCACCGCCTCATACTGACATCTAGGAAACCAAGGTAGTACTAGGTCGGGAAAATTCGGTAAATTTTGCTTAGAGGCCTTTTCATTCAGGCTTAAGGATTTTTTACGAGCCTAAAAATCTTCAGACTCGGGACCCACGGCTTAAAGTCCCTCCCGGAGGACTTGCTCCTTGGATTTTTCCGTCCTAAAAAATCCATCGACCCCGGCCGGGTTTGATCCGCGATCCTCGGGACCAGAGGCAAGGAGCATAACCACTAGTCCACCGCGGCCGACTACATAAAATAATAAAAAGTAAAATAATATTTGAACAAATAAAAATAGTAAATAAACATAAGTATGAATGTTGTATATGTGGGTGAACATGAAACTTATAGGAACAATAAAAAAAATCTCTTCTCCGAAAAGTACGCCCAAATACAATTCTAAAATTTTATAAAACAATGGCTCTTCCAGCTCTACTTCATGGCACTGAAACCTGGACTCTTACTACAGGTAAATTAAATAGGATAGTTGCTGCAGAAATGAAGTTATTAAGACCTTTAGCGGGTTATACGCTTTATGATCACATGCGTAATGAAGATATCCGCAAAGCTCTCAATACACCAGCAATAACTGAAACCATCCAAATATATCAAAATAATTGGCATGAACACCTGCTTAGAATGCCAAACAATAGACTACCTCTGAAGATATTCAACTGCAGACCCTCGGGCGAAGAGACCCAGGACGACCTAAGATCCGATGGAGGGAACAATTTCTATCCTAAAGTCGAACAGGCCAATGATGTAATCCCTGATTGTAATTGAATGATAATGAACTATAAGTATTTACTAACAGGTGTTTGGAAATACGGAGGCCAAGAACGATAAACAAGGATAGACCTATATATAGAAAACAATAAACCAAGAAATTTGGAAAGAGATGTGTGTTCTAATGCCACCCAATCCACTGTCATGCTTCAGGTCAATGTGGTCTATTTTAAATGCATGCACCTCTTCGGCAGACCACTTTATGTAGATTATGTATTCTTGTACTGTGTACAGAAAGCAGTTCAGAATGAGTATGTTTGTAGTTAAGGCGATGGTGAAAAGAAGGGAAAAGATGAAACCCGGTGCCGGCAAGTAGCGTATTCCTGTCGAAAACTCCAAAAGGGCCACTAAGTTTTACAATCTCTTCCGACTGACGAATCGCTATCAACAATTCACTTCCTTCTCAACATATGTAGTGTGGAATCTTATTTCCCGTAAAATGCGATGTTACCTAAGAAGAATGTTTCTATCGATGACAGTTCCGTATACAAGTCAGTTATATGGCTGTTAAAAGTAGTACACCACGGCACCCCGAATAGACGCTGTCGGCGGAGTAATACCTTATTCAAGTTTGTTTACAGTACAACTGGAACTTAGATTTGAATTAGTACAGATAGGTTGATACTAGTAAAATTCATGGTGTTTTTCCGTTGAGGTATTAGTTCACAGTAATATAATGTACGGTTAAAAACTATAATATAGTTACCTTGTAGGTCCGTCTCCTCAACTTAAGTTCTTTTAAAACTCTGTAGGCCTTTCGGGACTAGTCCCATCATCAGCAGAATGCATTAGGTCCGTTCTTGTTGACCCTTGTTGAAGCACTGACTTGGTTGTGAGAATTTTGTACAGAGGATTGTGTGGATTAGGTGTGTATTCATTGAGAATCAGGTTGCTGTTGATTTCTCTTAGGATTGCGATTTCCTCCAGTATATTTATTCTCGTTGGAATGTTTTCTCTATGTACTATTGTGAGGGTGTTAATAGATGAATTCGACAATAAAGGCATCTACAAATTAACATGTACAGACTGCAATAAATTCTACATCGGGAAAACTAACAGAAGCTTCAACATTAGATTCAAGGAACATTTCAGAGATTTCGTTTACAATGGAGGAAAATCAAGTTACGCAAAACATGTAATTCAAGCTGGACACCATATGCATAACATCGACAACACCCTCACAATAGTACATAGAGAAAACATTCCAACGAGAATAAATATACTGGAGGAAATCGCAATCCTAAGAGAAATCAACAGCAACCTGATTCTCAATGAATACACACCTAATCCACACAATCATCTGTACAAAATTCTCACAACCAAGTCAGTGATTCAACAAGGGTCAACAAGAACGGACCTAATGCATTCTGCTGATGATGGGACTAGTCCCGAAAGGCCTACAGAGTTTTAAAAGAACTTAAGTTGAGGAGACGGACCTACAAGGTAACTATATTATAGTTTTTAACCGCACATTATATTACAGATAGGTTGGCTTAGCATTCGAAAAAAAAAAACCTAACTATGGTTTCTGAAATTAATATTTTCTGAGTGTCCACCGCTGTGGTCTGGAGGTAGCGTGCTGCCTTGTCACGCAGCGGGCCCGGGTTCAATCCCCGGTCAGGGCAGTTTTTTCTGGGTGAGGTTTTTATCGAGGTTTTTCTTCACCTGTAAGACAAATGTCAGGAAAACTTTAAGGCCCAAACGGTTCCCGAAATCATATGGCCATCATCGTCATCCTTTTTATTATCATCAACATCATCCTTCACCGGTCTGGAAAGCAACGGGAAGCTACCACATCTACAATTCCCTAGTAAAGCTGCAAGCATAGCATGAAAATGCTATGATTGCAGTGAAGGACCTGCCTTCGGGTAGAATTACTATGGATGGAGCTTAAGTTTAGATTAAGGCCTCTCCTGGCGCATCATCAACTCTCATATCATCGTGGCAGCTTAATCCCGCCTTGCAGACGCCCCAACCTCTGAAGTGGATTACAAGTACGCCATGCCAGGAGAGAACACCAGAAATGTCGGAATGACAACCTGGGGCATTTAAGAAAAAAAAAACTTCTGAGTTATTTATTTTTGTAAGAGTGGCATATCTTCTACTCCTACCACTACGGCAGGAAGAAGAAGAAGAAGAAGATGATGATGATGATTATATATAAAGTAAGTTTCCTACTTCTTCGTTACATTATCCTTATTGTGAGGAAGTATGAGTCAGTTTTAATTAATTCATTACAAATGTAAGGAATTTGGAATTAATTGCATATTCTAGATGGTATTCAGTTGGAATGCTTAAAAAGACGTACCAAGAATCTAACACGAAGGTAAGGATTTTGGTGGCGCTTTAAAGAGTAGAGATCAGTTAATACGGACTGGGACCCGCTGCCAATCGATGTACAATATGCAGTTGTTCTGTCGAAGCGAAGGAAATGTAGCGTTCATTCTTCTCTGTCCGAATTCTGCTCCAGCGGTTTGATCTCATCTCTTTAAACAGACGCTCAAGAAAGGCGTTAAGAAATCTCTTTGCTCTCTTCTTGCTGATTTTGTTTTTAATAATCTGTTACTCTTTATGAGTCCACCGCTGTGGTCTCGAGGTAGCGTGGTGCCTTGTCACGCAGCGGGCCCGGGTTCGATCCCCGGTCGGGACAGTTTTTCTGGGTGAGGTTTTTATCGGGTTTTTTCCTCACCTGTAAGACAAATGTCAGAAAAACTTTAAGGCCCAAACGGTCCCCGAAATCATATGACCATCATCATCATGATCATGATCATCATCATCATCATCCTTCACCGGTGTGGAAAGCAACGGGAAGCTATCACACCTACACAATTCCCTAGTAAAGCTGCAAGCATAGCATGAACTAAATGCCTTCGGGCAGAATTACTTTGGATGGACTCTTTGTGATATATCAACCTGTTTCACAAAGTTTTCTTCCTTAGATACATGTATATTTTCCAAATTCTGCCCTCTGGTTCTCATCCATCTAAAGTGTTCCCACTACAGGCCTCGGGAGGCCCATGGGGTAGTCGAAGATTAAGGCTCCCACTTTTTCTAGACAATCGGCACTTGATGTCAGCCGGGTTGTCAGCCCTGCGTGACGGCCGCCTTTACCCCAGAACAAACATCTGACACTCATTTCAGTTAGAGGTTGAGTCGACCCCAGGGTCATGGTGCCACCAGAAGGTTTGGGTCAGTTTAAAAATCCTGACCCCACCGGGACTTGAACTCTCGACCTTCCGGTTTGTAGCGCACTGCATTAACCACTACGCAACGGCGTGGATGGATGAATATATATACATTGAGAAACTGAATGTGTGTTCTTATGTCACTGTTTTTAACCTTTCGTGTTTTTGTTGAACTCTAGACGGATAGATGGCGTTAATATGATCTATTTTAGATTTTTACGCACCACTTCGGCAGATCATTTTACACAGATGGTGTAGGCCTATTCTTATATTGTGTACAGAAAGGAGTATAGGGTGAGTGTATGTTTCTGTGTTTGTGTAGTGTAAAGTGTATTGTATGAGGAATGGTGATGAAGAAAAGGGACAAGGTGAAACCCGGTGCCGGCACGTAGCCTACTCATCTCGAAAAGCACCAAGAGGATTGCCAGGTTTAAAGTTCCATCCGACTGACCACAATACCACTATCCTTCTCAACATATGTACTGTGAAGGGATTAGCAATTTCATTTCATTCATAGTGTTCCGCTCAAGAGCAGGTCTTTCACTGCAAACTCAGCATTCTCCACTCTTTCCTTAACTCAGCTTTCGTTTTTGCATCTGCATACAAACCATTTATTTTAATATTGTCTATCATCTGATGTATTTTTCTGCCTCTAACTTTCTTTCCGTCGACCATTCCTTTGGCATCCTTCAGCAGGCAGTTTCTTCTTAGCCAGTGGCCAATCCAATTTCTTTTCCTCTTCTTTATGAGTTCCAGCATTGTTCTTCTTTCACCCACTCTGTCTAGCACATCTTTATTTCTTACTTTGTCCATTTTATACGTTCCATTCTTCACCATATCCGCATCTCAAAATCTTCCAGTCGTTTTTCCTCATACCGTTGTAATGTCCAAGTCTCTGCACCAGACAATTCTACACTCCATACAAAGCACTTCACTAGCCTCTTCCGTAATTCTTTTGCCAAAGGTCCGCAGAAAATGCTTCTCTCTTTTTGTTGCAATTTATTGCATGAAATATCGTGTATTCTCAAGCGATTAGAAATTATACACAAACTGCCTCTCCTGGTCCCGAAATTGGAGGGGCCGAGTCAAAAAATGTGTAGTAATTGTAATAGGAAACTTTTTATTCTATTCTTGAAGTCACCATAATAATTCTTGAGTTATCAGACAAGACGAAAAACATCACAAATAGAAAAAAAGGAATAATGGAAAGAAAAGTTTCCTTGATTCTGGGAATCTTGTTGCTGTCTTCAGCCGTTCCATCATTTTCCGGTGTTCACTTTTTCTCCCCCCCCGTGCCAAATGTTTTCTCTTTCTTTCTATCCGTCATTACACGATGACCTGAACAACTAATTCCTTTTGTTATATATATAAAGCTCTTCTTATAATTATTATCGCTCGGATCTCAGCAAAGTAATGGATCCATCATCCCAAGAGACAAAACAAAAAGAAAACCTTACAAGTTTTTTTTTAACTACTGTACTCAAGGTCTGGGGTAGACGTTAGTTTCATATTTGTCATCAGTCAGTCATCGATCGATAGATCGATTAGCTATAGCTGGTACAAATGGTTGTTTTCGTGACAGGTGCTCAAGATGTGAGAGATGGATGGAACTGTGTCCATAACACCAATTATATCGGTAGCGTTACTCACTCTGTGGCTCGAGTACCCTTTTAGCGAATCCTCACTGAAGTTTTCCCTTGAAAATATTTAAAAAAAAAATGTAGATCTTCAGCGATCCTATCTAATGAATACCGAAAACGATCATAGCCAAAATTATTATATATATATATATCTTCTTCTTCTTCCGAATGCAGTATTGGGTGATGATGCCCTTTCTGCGACTACAAAAACTGATCTTTCCATCGGTTGAAGAGTCTTCCGAGGTCTCTTTTGCCTTTAGGGTTGAGGTGGTAAATCATCTTTGGTAAACGGGAATTTGACATTCTCTGGACGTGTTGGAACCATTTAATCTGACTATTTAACTCGTGCCCCAAATGGGAGTCAATGACCAATCACGTTTCAATGATTTCTGTTTTACAACCAATCAGAGTCGTGTTTCACGAAATATTTATCAGTGTTATAATTACCATATTAAACAAAGCTCCTCCTTTTTATATAAACAAAAGAAGCAGTAGAAGCGTACCTATCGTTTCTCATTTGTTTTCAAACATCGCCGTTTGCATTAAATATATACATATTTTGAAATAACTACAGTTAAATAATGATTTGTGAGTAAACAGCTTAGTTTTATTCGTTAAATAGTCCTAACAAATGCCACTCTTGATTTCCAAATTCTCTAGATAAATTCACTCCTCACTTCGTGAGTCGTGAATTTATCGATAATTTGGAAATCACTCTTGGCATTACTTATGATAATTTTGTATATGTTCAACCATTTCCCTACTATTCCACTGCATCCTTATCTCATCACTTTTCATTCTATCCCTTAATGTTTCCATGTTACTCAGTTAGTGATCGAGGAATCTCATTTGTGAACTATTAAGCGGGATTTATCTTTTGCTCGAAGTGTCCAGCATTCACTTCCGTATAGTAGAGCAGGTTTGGCTATGGCATTATGAAATCTCAATTGGATTTCTTTCCTCATTTGTTTTCCAAAATTTCTCCTAATTATACCATTTAATCTGTTATATTTTTCTAAATTTGTTTCCACATATTTTTGATTATGAAACTGTGATATATTATATATACAGCAAAACCTCTCTATGAAGGAACATGACGGTTCCTTAAATATATTTCCGTCTTGGCAATTTTCCTCCTTATAAAGGGTTCCCAAATTATAATCTTGAATTTTCTCATGCAGTGTAAGGGTTTCACATGCATGCTTTAAAGACATAATGTATTGAACTGAAATACAGACAAAATAGTGTATGTAACACAGCTCAGTTTGCACGGCAATACAAAACAACTTTATTACACAAAAACGAGAAGGAACTCAACTACAGGAGGACTGAAGAGTTTCCCCAACTCCCTCGCAGGTTACGTAAGCAGGCAAGGAAAAGTGAGGGATTCTCCACTGTCACACATAAGCAAGGGTATCCCTGCAATACATAGGCAACACAAGAAGGTTAAAACGATATAATGCAGAAAGTGTCATATGCAGAATTTTCACATGTGGTCATTAATACTGTAATTAGAAAGTGCTTAAGAATAATTTTCCGTCTTACTGAGGTAAATTTAACTATTGGTACTTTAAAAACCATTCCGCTTCCGCGTTATAAAGGTTTCCGGCTTATACAGGACGATTTTACATATAAAATCGTACCGTTCTGGATATTTCTTTCCGTCTCTACAGGTTTCCTTCTTATTCTTTAATAAGTTCAACAAATGTTATATTGAAATCAAGATCGTCTCTCATCTTCACACTTGTATACGAGCAACTCACAACTGACACAACAAAAAGTGGAGCATGCAGCACTTTGAGCGACACAACACAAACAGTTGGTGTCAAGTTGCTGTCGTATCAGACGAATGGGCTTCTTGCAATTCGATATTACGGGTTACAAAGAAATATACACGCTAGCAACAAGCAAAGCAACAAATCCGTGTCTTGTTGCTGTCGCTTGTCGTTCCAGTGGGCGCCCTGTCTTAGGAGTAGAAGTATACCCTGTAACGAACTTTAAAAATCGCTCCAGCGATTATAGTAATCAGCATCTGTAAGTTGATTTTAATCAATACTGTTCTGTTTTGAACAACACATTTTTCATACACCTTATATCAGTTATCATAGATTTCTCATGTCATGTTCGTTCTTTAGCTGGCCGCTAGATTGTGCACGTTCTCGGAAAGATAATCGGACAGAGACTTGTTCTCTAGAAAGAGACGCAAAATATTTCTGCTAGCTCTAGATTTGCACAGTACAACTAATAAGTTCCATACAGTATTAAAGTTTGTATTTTTTTATAAAACGACGCTCTTTAACAGCTTAGGTCATTAGCGTCGCAATTCAAATCTGGGCGTGAAAGGGCTGACAAATTTTGCTCCGAAGCCTGTTTTATTCAAAGTTGCAGTTTTTTTTTGTCTGGTAAATTTACATGGGGTCCACGAGTTTAGTGCCCTTGTGAAGGAACCCATATTTATGATTTTTAGGCTCTGAAAAATCCATCAACCCGGTCGGGTTTCAATTCGGAAATATCGGAACCACTTGTACGCTAGGTGGTGTACTAAAATTTGTTGTAGACATAAGCAAATATGTCATCTATACTAACTAACTAAGTCACTGGCACTATCGTACTCGTAGGTTCAGGGCCGCGCGGACATAATCTCTCCATACATCCCTATCCTGAGCTAGTGTTTTCCAATCATTCCCTGTATAATCTACTTCCCTCAAATCATGCTTAATGTTATTCTCCCAACTCGTGCTTGGTGTACCAACTAGGTGTTTTACCTCTGATTTTCCTACAAGAAGCTTCCATGCACGTCTTTCATTCTCCATTCGTGCCACATGTCTTGCCCATCGCAATCTACGAAACTTAACTGTTCTTATTACATCTGGCTTCCTATAAAGACCACGTAGTTCTCTTGCCAATGGTAGTGACACCTACCTGGCAGCGGGCGAAACGAGAATTATAGAGTTGTATATGTGGAAATAATTGTTAATGTTTGTGCCAAGTCTGGAATGGTGTAGTGGGCTGCACACTAGTCTGGAGAACTAGAGTCCACGGTTCGATTCCTGGTTCACACATTCATTTTTCTTTTCACAATATCATTATATTATAATATGATCCATTATTGGAACTGTGTTAAAATAACAGTATTGGAAAATGTTAAATACCTTATATAGGAGATAATATAAAGATGCTAGATGTATGATGGAAATACACTGCGGTCTTGAATATCATATAGTCTTGTAAGAGAGGTAGGTCTAATAGACAAGGGGGACATTAAAGACATATTCTAGATCTATCTATAATGGCGTAGCCCACTGTTGAGCCATAGCCTCTTCTTTGTTAGGAGCCACTAGACCAAGTTAATTTAGTTACCTTATTTCCCCATATATGTCATGAATGACATGCTGTCAATAAACCGACTCAATAATACATCTCGCAGGCAACTAAGGTGTTACTAGGATGTTGAGATCGGTAAATTTGCTTTGAAGCCTTTTTATTCTGGCTTAAGGATCTTTTTTACGAACCTGAAAATCTTCAGGCTTGGGATACACGGCTTAAAGTCCTTCTCGGAGGACTTGCTACTTTGATTTTTTCATCCTAAAAAATCCATCGACCCCGGGTTTGAACCCGCGATCCTCGGAACCAAAAGTCAAGGAGCACAACCACTAGTCCACCGCGACCGACAAAGACATATTAGGGACCTGCTATATTCGCAAGACAGTGTTGCATTGAAGAGAGTATACAGGGTGGAAATTATTTAAACCGACAAACTCTGGGAGGTTGTAGGGGACACCAAAACCAATATTTTTCCCTAATGTCATTTTTTCCTATGAGGATTATTTAAACAGGTAGAGGAAGATTTCTCTAGCGGCAAATTAATTAAACCAACAAACACTTTTGCATTTTTTACTACCAAGAGACAACGCATTAACACAACGCAATAACTGAAATTACAGTAGAGGTTCAAAAATGCCTCCATTGACATGTAAACAAAGGTTACACCGGCGGATCATGTTCTGTCTAACACGGGCAAAATCTCCAGGAGTATCGTTAATTGCTCCTGCAGCTGCTGCTGCTACTACTATCCGGGTAACCAGATGCTTTTCTGCTGCAACAGGAGTTGTGTAAACAAGGTTACGCATCTCTCCCCCACAAAAAAATCCAAAGGGGTCATATCTGGGGATCTAGCAGGCCATGGTACAGTACTACCTCTGCCAATCAACTTTTCAGAAAACCGTTGGTTCAAAGAATCGACGCACACGACGACTGAAATGTGCCGGCGCCCCGTCATGTTGAAATCACATGCGTTGTCTTGTAGGAAGCGGGACGTCTTCCAGCAATTCTGGCAATGCTCTGGCGAGAAAATTGTAATAGTGCCTGCCATTTAATGGCCTAGGTAGGAGATATGTCCCAATTAAACAGTCCCCAACAACACCGGCCCACACATATCAGTGTACTCACTCCAAGTGTATCGCTCCATTAGTGAAAAGATACAATTCATTACTAAACAGGTGGACAAAATAATTCCTACTATCAACAGCAGATGCAGTTATGACAACTGAAGAGCGTAATACACCCTCTACCGGTTTAAATAATCCTCATAGGAAAAAATGGCATTAGGGAAAAACATTTGTTTTGGTGTCCCCTATAACCTCCCAGAGTTTGTCGGTTTAAATGATTTTCACCCTGTAGACATGTTTAGAAGCCTTATGAATTCTAGACCAGTAAGACACTGTTATATTGAAGAGAGTATAGATATGTTAGAGGCGTGATGAGTTCTAGACAGAAACTGACTGCGGATGGAGGGTGTCGTCCGATTAACGAGCTCCCGTACATCGATCGGTCACTCGTCTCCTTCTTCTCGTGTCTTCGCTTACATCGCACTGATGGACACTTGTAAACAATTGCTTCTCTTTTCTTGTTAAAATCTCTTTTACTTCCATATTTCAATAACTTATTCAAATTAATACCTTATTAATTCAAAAAAATTACAGTAAACTCTCGATAATTAGTTATAAAGTTTCGTCTAGACTGAAACTTTGCAGACAAATTGCATAATGACTAGAATTAAACTTAATTCCCATTCACAAACAGCTCACTACATACAAGCAGAATTTATTGCTACATACCATCAAATTTTTGAGGATGAAGAAGGACTATATCTCAATGGTATTAATAAACTGTTAGTTTATATTACTTACTTACTTACTGGCACTACCGAACCCGTAGGTTCATGGCCGCGCGGACATAAGCTCTCCGTACATCCCAATCCTTAGCTAATGCTTTCCAATCATTTCCTGTATAATCTACTTCCCTCAAATCATATTTTATGTTTTTCTCCCACCTCATTCTTGGTCTACCAACTGTGCGTTTTCCCTCTGGTTTTCCTACAAGAAGCTTCCATGCACCTCTTTCATTCCCCATACGTGCCACATGTCCTGCCCATCGCAGTCTACGAGACTTAACTGTTCCCAATATATCTGACTTCCTATAAATACCATGTAGTTCATTGTTATGTAGTCTTCTCCATTCACCTGTCTGTTCATATCTCTTTGGTCCAAACTTTTCCTAAGTACTTTATTCTCAAATACTCGTAATCTCCTTTCCTCCCTTAAAGTAAGAGTACATATTTCGCATCCACATAATATAACTGGTAGAATAATAGATTTATGTATTTTCAGTTTAACGTTTTTTGAGAGGAGTTGGGACGATAAGTGTCGTTGTAATGCATAATAGCACGCATTTCCAGAATTAAGCCTATGTTTAATTTCTTTGTACATCTCATTCCTATTTGTGATCATTGTTTCTAGGTATTTGAATTCAATCACTTCCTCAAAATTTCCCTCATTTGTCAATAGCTTTCCATCTCCATTATATAATGTATTTCTATGTGTGACCATATATTTAGTTTTATTGATATTTACTTCCATTCCTAATTTCTTAGTGTTACTCAATAGTGTGTGCGTGTTGTCCTTTAGTACCTCCTCGCTATCGGTCTATAGTACTACATCATCAGCATAAACTAACAGCTTATTAATACCATTGAGTTGTAGGCCTTATTCATCCTCTAGAGATTTGATGGCGTGCTCTAGTACAAAATTAAATAGTAGAGGAGATAGTGCATCTCCTTGCTTCAACCCATTGTGGATTTCAAAAGTGTCCGAAAAATGTTTGCCTACACGCACCATACACTTTGTGCCAGTTAGACACCTTTATATTAATGATGTATTCTTAGCGATAGTGAGGAGGTATTTGCACACTCCATTGAGTAACACTAAGAAATTGAAACTGGAAAGAAACATCAATAAAACTAAATATACAGGCTGTTCCAAAATGATGGACGGGATTTCAAAGTTGTTTAATTTCCCTTACATTATATATATATATATATATATATATATATATATATATATATATATATATATAAGAACAAAACTTACATGGGATTATAAGACAAACTCTTCGAGTTTTCATAACATACTTTATAAGTATTCGATGTGAGCACCTGTCGTTACACGGCCCATATCTAGGCGATAGTCGAATTCCTCTCAAACATTGGTCAGAATATTTGGAGTATTGGATTCAACAGCAACAACAATCCTTCTTGTCAAGTCTGGAAGGTCAACGGGAAGTGGTGGTACGTACACATGATCCTTCACATACCGCACAGGAAGAAATCACAAGGTGTGAGATCGGGAGACCGTGGAGGCTATGGGAATAAACCACGTCATCCGGACCGACTCATCATTTGGTGTTCGTGAACGTCCAGGGCTTTTCCTTTCACATACACATCTAGTTGTTTCTAACTGCTTATACCATCGACGGATAATCTTATCTGTCGGAGGATCAATTCCAAATTGCCGTCGAAAAGCTTGAATTCCAAATTGCCGTCGAAAAGCTTGCTGCACTGCAACAATGGAACCAGACCTCGCAAATTGCAACACACAGAATGGCTTCTGTGTAGTAGTCGCTATTTTCACAAATTTAACGCTGACTACATAATAATGACAAGAAACAAATTACTGGATACAGGATATGACACTTTCACAGTTTTTCTTTCATTATAGCAAATAATCACGCATCCAATTTCGTTTGTAAAGCTATACCAACTACTTAAAACCCGTCCATCATTTTGGAACACGGTGTATTGTGGTCACACATAGAAATGCTTTATATAATGGAAATGTGCAGTTATAGACAAATGAGGGAAACCTTGAAGAATTAGCTGAATTCAAACACCTAGGAAAAAATAATTACAAATAGGAATGAAGTGCAATTATGGAAATACATGCTATTATAAAATTACGAGGACTATTGTCGTCCCAACGTCTCTTAAAAAAGCTAAACTGGAAGTATATAAAACTATTACTCTCCCAGTTATATTAAATGGATGTGAAACAAGGACACTTACTTTAAGGGAGGAGAAAATATTACGAGAATTTGGGAATGAATTCTCAGCAGAATGTTTGGACTAAAGAGAGACGAACAGACAAGTAAATGGAGAAGACTAAATTACAGCTAGCTCTATGATCTTTAAGGGAAACCAGATGTAATCAGAAGAGTTAAGTCTCTTAGACTGCGATGGGAAGGACATGTGGCACGAATGGAAATGAAATAGAGGCGTGGAAACTAGAACAACCACTCGGGTACGCAAGAATGAGGTGAGAGATTAACATTAACCATAATTTAAGGAAGGGGAATTATACAGGGAGTAAAATTGGAAAAAAACTCAGGGAAGGACAAGAACAAAGATTGGAAGCAGCTGAGATGCGATTTTTAAGAAACATAGCAGGATATTCTCTGCTGGATAAGAAAAGGAATGAAGATATAAGAAAGGAACTAAATATTTTCAAACTTACAAACCGAATAATTAAATATAGGAACGACTGGAAAGAACATATTGATAGAATGCCAGAAGGAAGATTTCCAAAATTATTGCTAAATTATAAACCGTACGGAAGGAGAAATCTTGGTCGCCCACATAGAAGATGGTCTGAACAATTTTAACAATTCTAGATTTCATGAAACCCGAACGAGCCAACAGGTTTAATCCCTGGATGATGATAATGATGATGAACTCAGGAAAGGGTTGTATGGAGAACTTATACCCTGCGACCATGAATCTCTGGATTCAAGTGCCAGTGAGTTATTTAGTTAGATGCAAACCCAAGATCTCTGCGTCGGAGGAATATGTTTTCATGGTTAGAAACCCCCGCATTATGTCACTGCATGATGGATTGACTTGTACGTGTTCAGCTACACTTAGTTCTAGTACACTACTAGATATACAATTATTTAATGTTGGTACTTGAAACATATCGATCTTGTAGAAATATATATTATATTTCAATAAAGTAGGCATTCTGTTGTTCTTATTGGAAACGCCTTGTTTGTGTGTGATTCTGTATGCAAATTATGAATCCATGAGTTACTGTTACTTCTAGCCACAAGAAACTAGCACTGATGATTTTTGTTTCAGCAGTTGCCACATCATTATCAATAGAAGCATTGATTTATCATAAGTAATGCCACGAGTGATTTCCAAATTTATCTAGATAATTTGGAAATCAAGAGTGGCATTTGTTAGGACTATTTAACGAATAAAATTAAGCTGTTTACTCACAAATCATTATTTAACTATAGTTATTTTAAAATATTTATATATTTAATGTAAACGGCGATGTTTGAAAACAAATGAGAAACGATAGGTACGCTTCATTCGCTTCTTTTGTTTGTCACTGCAACCAGATCATATTATTTATTGCCAAAGGAATGCAATATTGTAAGAATGCACTCTAGTGGAGAAAAAATTAAACACATCAAACTGAATATTAATTCATTTATGATGTCGTATGATGTAAATATGACAATTATATTTTTCTGGATTGTTACCTGGGAAAAAGTACATTTAAGAAAGTGCAAACAGTGGTGGTATAATCAATTGCTACAAATGTTTTTATATTAACTCCTGCATGCGCTATGTGTTAACATTCATGCATTATATATACAATGGGGTAGCCGTATTTCTTATGGAGTCGGTCACTGCAAAATAATGCTATGACCTAATCAGAATGTTAAAAAGATGGTGTTTTCTTTATTATATTAAACTTTAGTTGGTAAATGCTATGCGAAACACGACTGTGATTTGTTGTAAATCGAAAATCATTGAAATGTGATTGGTCATTGACTCCCATTTGGGGCATGAGTTAAATAGTCTACAGATTCTAAAATAAAAACTAATATAATAGTAGGCCTAATAATAATATTTTTTTATTTCGGAAATTATCCACAATACAATGGTTTTCCGTTACCCTCAACAAAATTAAGATTTTTTCGAATAGTAGCGGCCCTGAATATCTTCATAACTATGCAAGTTGCAGTTCACTCGTACTTCTTCTCACAACATTATACAACCATCTTTAGGTCTTCCCTTTCTTCTTTTATCATCTATTTTCCACTGTAAATGGTCTTCTATCAGATGTCATTCTCTTGATATGTCCATACCATAGCTTATTAATCATCTCTCTTCAATTGTCTGTATATATTTCTTTCGACTTTTATATTATATTCATATTATTATGAAATAAATAAATAAATAATAATAATAATAATAATAATAATAATAATAATAATATTCATCAAGCATTAGGCCTTCTGGTCTGTTCCGTCTCGAAATGGTTGGTCGTACCATCTGATAACGATGATGATGATAATAATAATAATAATAATAATAATAATAATAATAATAATAATAATAATAATAATAATTTATAAATTTAGGAAAAAGAAACATATTCTTGTGACAAAAATGATTACAGTTTCATTTTTTCCCTTCAGTTTCTCTACCTTCCAATTCACTTATTTCCCCCCCCCCCTTATTTTTATTTACTTCTCTTCCTCCAACCGTATGTAAATATTCATATCCTTTACTGTGGCATATATTCTAATACCATTTTTAACATTATTTCATTCTCCAACCAATTTACATATCTATACCATTCCAATTGCCTTGACATAATCAAGTATTGAATCCTTATTTTATTAACTTCTTGTCTATTTTTTTCTATTTCTTATTTTTCAAGGCTGAAGTATCTAGCTCTACTCTCGCAAGTAATCCGCTTGCCTTGTATAATGATTAATGTTATTGTCCCACATCATTCTTGGTCTACCAACTGGGGATTTCCCTGTGGTTTACACACAATAAGTTTATATGCCTCTCTTTTATTCGTCATATTATTATCATTATTATTATTATTTTTTTTTATTATTATTATTATTATTATTATTATTATTATTATTATTATTAGTCGGCCGCGGTGGACTAGTGGTTATGCTCCTTGCCTCTGCTCCCAAGGGTCGCGGGTTCAAATCCGGCCGGGGTCGATGGATTTTTTAGGACGGAAAAATCCTAGGAGCAAGTCCTCCGGGAGGGACTTTAAGCCGTGGGTCCCGAGTCTGAAGATTTTCAGGCTCGTAAAAAATCCTTAAGCCTGAATGAAAAGGCCTCTAAGCAAAATTTACCGAATTTTCCCTTCCTAGTACTACCTTGGTTTCCTAGATGTCAGTATGAGGCGGAACGCTGACCACGGACCACTCAAAATGACATCTATACGAAAACAAGTGTAACTAAATTAGTATGGTTCAAATTCTTCCCTGTAGGGGGAGAGCGCCTAAATCTCTGTAAAGGGAAAACATAGGCTTACAAAAAACAATTATTATTATTATTATTATTATTATTATTATTATTATTATTATTATTATTATTATTATTATTAAAAGTTAAGTATTTTTATAATGTTAAATTTATCACATCAGTATATCGATTTAAGAATCGAAGATTCAGATAGAACGACGATACTATTTGGTGAATTGTAGAAAGATTTAGAATATATAAGAAGGTACATATAACAATGTAGGTTATGTGACAAGGAAGCAACATATGAAAACATGCAGGGACATATTTCAGAGTCATATCAATATGAGAATGTTGGCAGAACCGACACTTGTTGTCCCTGACAGGAAACGGAAACAGTGGCAGCAGGTACAGTATCAGTTAGTTTCAACGTTACCAACATTTCAACCTGAATAAACATTTCTTATTATTTTTACCTCAAACCAAATCACTGAACACCTTTCAGCATCTACACGCATTGAATAATTTCCTTGCGAATAAGGAAAATACCAATTCCCAATTCAAATAGAACACCTAATTAATTGAAGATCCTTTAAAAAAAACTGAACATGTCTAAATTTCATAAAGTCCGGAAGTACTGCGTAAACCAAGCAAAGTTCTCAGTAAATTGAATATATGGTCAATACTAATAAAATGCATTGTTAAAACCGTAGAGGTGGAGAGTCATAAGATAAAATATACCTTCTTAGGTAAAATCCGTCGTCTTCAACTTATAAAATGTGTATTCTTTATGCCTGTAGGCCTTTCAGAACATCCGTTCCATCTTCAGCAGGTCCTTCGCTACAATAACTAGTATGATATTTGCTGCTGCTGGTCCTAATGTGGTGTTGTCGTGACCCATTAGGACCAGCAGCATCAAATATCATACTAGATATTGTAGCGAAGAAGAACCTGCTGAAGATGGAACGGATGTTCTGAAAGGCCTACAGGCATAAAGAATACATATTTTATAAGTTGAGGACGACGGATCTTACCTAAGAAGGTATATTTTAACTTATTTTATCTTTTGAATATATGGGTTTCATTTTTACCAGTTTACTCAGAATGTCTTTCGTCCGTTAACCTTTAAACTGGAGAAAATAAATTTCTTATGCCAAGTTATGTAAATGTCAGGCTGCAGTGAAAACAAATCATGCATACTCGTAAGTTATCTTACTACTATACTTACTTACTTACTCACTGGCACTATCGAACCCGTAGGTTCATGGCCGCACGAACATAAGCTCTCCATACATCCCTATCCTGAGCTAATGTTTTCCAATCATTCCCTGTATAATCTACTTCCCTCAAATCATAGTTAATGTTGTTCTCCCACCTCATTCTTGGTCTACCAACTGGGCGTTTTCCTTCTGGCTTTCCTACAAGAAGTTTCCATGCACGTCTTTCATTCCCCATACGTGCAACATGTCCTGCCCATCGCAGTCTACGGGACTTAACTGTTCTTATTATATCTGGCTTCCTATAAAGACCATGTAGTTCATTGTTATGTAGTCTTCTCCATTCACCTGTCTGTTCATCTCTCTTTGGTCCAAAAATTTTCCTAAGAACTTTATTCTCAAATACTCGTAATCTCCTTTCCTCCCTTAAAGTAAGAGTCCATGTTTCGCACCCATATAATATAACTGGTAGAATAATAGTTTTATATATTTTCAGCTTAACGTTTTTTGAAAGGAGTTGGGACATCAAAAGTCTCTGCAATGCATAATAGCATGCATTTCCAGAATTGAGCCTATGTTTAATTTCTTTGTGCATCTCATTCCTATTTGTGATTATTGTTCCTAGGTATTTGAATTCAGCCAATTCCTCAAAATTTCCCTCATTTGTCATTAGCTGTCCATTTCCATTATATAATGTATTTCTACGTGTGACCATATATTTAGTTTTACTGATATTTACTTCCAGTCCTAATTTCTTAGTGTTACTCAATAGTGTGTGCGTGTTGGCCTTCAGTATCTCCGCGCTATCGGCCAGTTATCTTACTACTATGCATATTTGAAATATATTTGAATAATTTCTACCGATTCATTTTCTCACTGTTTTATTAAAAGTATAAAATAAATTAAACTGATGTATATTATAGGATAAATTTTCAAATTAAGGATTACAGTAATGTATTTTTACGTTTGACAGTCTATTTCATCATCCGTCACGAATTAGGCCTCTGTAAACCTGTTTCGGCCCCATCTAGCAGTCTTTTAAGAGGTCTTCCTGGTAGACAATATCCTTTGGGTTTATAATGCATCATGATTTTTGGAATTCTTTATTTATCCATTATTTTTACATTGCCTAGCCAGTTTAGTTTATATCTGTTGAGTTTTTCTTCTACTGATTCTACTTTTAATTGTTCTACAAATTTCTTCATTATTTTTTCGATCTAAAAGAGTGTATCCTGCTGTCCTTCTGAGAAATTTCATTTCAGTTGCTTTGATTCTGCTCCTATCTATTTTTCTTAATGTCCAAATCTCACTTCCATATAAAAGGGAGGGCAATGCTAAAGTATATTATATTTTTATTCTTGTGGATTTTGTATTAATTTAGCTTTTAATGCATTATTTATTAAGTAAGGTGATCCCACAACAGACCCGGAGGCCCTTGGGGTAGTAGGAGGTTAGGGCTCCCACTTTTTCTAGACAATCGGCACTTTATGTCAGCCGGGTTGTCAGCCCTGCGTGACGGCCGCCTTTACCCCCAGAACAAGCGTCTGGTACTCATTTACGTTAGAGGCTGAGTCGACCCCAGGGCCATAGTGCCGCCAGAGGGTTTGGGTCAGTTTAAAAATCCTGACCCCAACGGGACTTGAACCCTCGACCCTCCGGCTTGTAGCTCAGTGCCTTAATCACTACGCTACGGCGTGCCCCCGCATTATTTATTATAAGGAACTAAATATTTTCAAACTTACAGACCGAATAATTAAATATAGGAACGAGTCGTTCCTGGAAAGAACATATTGATAGAATGCCAGAAAGAAGATCTCCAAAATTATTGCTAAATTATAAACCGCGTGGAAGGAGAAATGTTGGTCGCCCACACAGAAGATGGTCTGAACAATTTTAACAATTCTAGCTTTCATGAAACCGGAACGAGCCAACAGGCTTAATCTCTGGAAGAAGAAGATTATGATGATGATTTATTATTCCTAAGATTTGTGTAAATTTGGTGATTTTGTTGTTCGCTTCTTTATCATTTTGATAAGATATTTCACAACCTAAATTGTTTTATTTATTTTTATTTCCGGCCTCAATTTCTTAGCTTTATTTAACACAATGTGACTTTGTGTTAAAGCTATTGAAAAATCCCAGATTAATGAAAGATGCTACTTATGGCATCTTCCCCCAAATATCGTTGTATGTACATAACAAGAGTATAAAAGTATTAAATTATTCGTTGAGAAAGTAGGTTTTGCACGTCCAGTCTGGTTGTGGCATTGCATGCTTCCATGCGATATTTCACGGGTGGAGGCCTCAAGACTGTATGACTGGTGCACGTCTCCCCTGTACTTGGCCCATATATCATCGTCACATCAGGACACGGGGGCCTCATTCCAAGTTAATCTCGACCATTCCTGCACGATCCTTCATTATACCAGAAGCAGCTTTGCTTATTACAAGCCAGAATGCCGTATTGCGGTACATGGCCGTACAATGCAACGCAAATAACCTTATAGTTGACGAGAACTTGCTCAATTTATGTGCTCTTTTTTACAGATTCAGACATTACTTTCTCGCGAATAACTGCCTGCCTTCATAACTTCTCAAAACACAACAACTACAGCATACATAATGTTTTTTAATCAATTGAGTTTGTGTTTACTTGATGAAAACCCATATTTATTATCATCATCATCATCCGGTATCATGGCAGCTGCCGCCGCCTTCCGGAAACCAAACACCATTCCTTTGTGTCCATCTATTGATCTTCCTCCATTCCTCTGATGTTCATAGCTGATTGTACCCCTTCTATCCAAGTTTTCTTCGGTCTTCCTCTCTTCCTCCTTTCAATTGGGATCCATTCCATAACAATTTTCGGCAATCTTTGCTCTGGCATTCTTTTTACATGGCCATACCACTGTAATCTTTTCTTTTCTATAATGTCTATGATGTCCGGCTCCTTGTACACCCATCATTTCCCTTATTTCTTTATTTCGTATTCTAACCATTCTAGATTTTTCCAGCTAATCTTAAAACATCCATTTATGTACTTAAAATTCTTTTCATTTCCCTGGTAGGAATTTGCCAAACTTCAGCACCATATGTTAAAATGCTCTGAATTATGGTTTGATATATTTGTAATTTTCTATTTTTTGTAATATTTTTGCTCCACCAAACAGAGTTTAAAGCATTTATTGCTTGTATTAATTAAATAAAAATAAAACTTAGTTTTATTTTTATTTAATTAATAATGTTTTTATACATTGAAAATTTTCCTCATCATTGAGGTTTTTCTCCAACCAATCTTAACAATTAACATGAGTTTAAAAAAATATATAGGCCCCTACAATAACTACGGACTTATAGACTATCAGTTTATAATACACATTCACAAATTTCCCTTAATTACATCTCTCCATCGTTCTCTGTCCTCTGCGTCTTGATCCGTTACATCAACTTTCCTCATTGAATGTTGAATGTTATTCTTTCAGGTTGTTCTTGGTCTTCCTTTTTTGCTCCTGATTTCAATTCTCCATATATGGACGGCCTTTAGTATAGAGTAAAAATAATATATCCACAAACGTTTAGATTACCCCACAAAATTAATTTACTTTAAATTTTGCGTGGTAAATATCGAATAAATTTTGAAGCATATATTGCTCATTTCCATAATAATAAGAACGAATTTAAAGAGACTATTTAACTCATGCCCCAAATGGGAGTCAATGACCAATCATGTTTCAATGATTTCTGTTTTACAACCAATCAGAGTCGTGTTTCGCCTACAATTTACCAACTAAAGTTTATCATAATAAAGAAAGCTGTTCCCTTTTAACATTCTGAATAGGTCATAGCATTATTTTGCAGTGACTGACTCCACAAGAATACGTCAGATTGTATATATAGTGCATGAATGTCAGCAGAAAGCGCATGCGAGAGATAATATAAAAACATTTGTAAAAATTGATTATACCACAAAAAAAAACACTGTTTGCACTATCTTCGACGAATTATTTTCCAGGAAATGACGTTGCAGAAAAATATAATTGACATATTTACATCATAGGACATCAGAAATTAATTAATACCTATAACGTTGGTTATAAATTTCTCCACTAGAGTGCATTCTTACAACATTGCAATCCTTTGGCAATAAATATGATCTGGTTGCAGTGATGAACAAAAGAAGCAAATGAAGCTTACCAATCGTTTCTCATTTATTTTCAAACATCGCCGTTTACATTAAATATATAAATATTTTAAAATAACTACAGTTAAATAATGATTTGTGAGTAAACAGCTTAATTTTATTCGTTAAATAGTCCTAACAAATACCACTTTTGATTTCCAAATTCTCTGAATAAATTCACTCCTCACTTCGTGAGTCGTAAATTTATCGATAATTTGGAAATCACTCCTGACATTACTTAGGAATAATTTAAGTTTTTTCAGCACCAGACAAAATACTAATTTTCCTCTACATTTACCTAAATTCTACACAACCTGTGCATCTAAACATAGTAGATATCTTGTACCCAAATTATACAATGAATTAATCAGATCCAATTCAGAGCTAAGCAAAAACTGAACACAGATACATTTATGAAAGCAATTACACATTTTGTAATAATAAACAAGTAGTAAACTATTTTGGTTTACATTATTATTTCTTAATGTATTCTATTACTTTCTTCAGTTTGGTATTAATGTATTATATATTATTTTGTTAAAATCATTCTTCATTGCATTAATGTTTTAAGCTACAGTAATATTAAGAAATTGGGACTGGAAGTAAATATCAATAAATCTAAATATATGGTCACACATACAAATAAATTATATAATGGAAATGGACAGCTAATGACAAATGAGGGAAATTTTGAAGAAATGGCTGAATTCAAATACCTAGGAACAATAATCACAAATAGGAATGAGATGCACAAAGAAATTGAACATAGGCTTAATTCTGGAAATGCGTGCTTTATGCATTACAGGGTCTCTTGTTGTCTCAAATCCTTTCAAAAAACGTTAAACTGAATATATATATAACTGTTATTCTACCAGTTACATTATATATGGATACGAAACGTGTACTGTTACTTTAAGGGAGGAAAGGAGATTACGAGTATTTGAAAATAAAGTTCTTAGGAAAAATTTCGGACCAAAGAGAGATGAACAGACAGGTGAATGGAGAAGACTTTTTAACAGTGAACTACATGGTCTTTATAGGAAGCCAGATATAATAAGAGTAGTTAAGTCTCGTAGACTGCGATAGGTAGGACATGTGGTACGAATGGGGAATGAAAGACGTGCATGGAAGCTACTTGTAGGAAAACTAGAGGAAAAACGCCCTATCCGTTGGTAGACCAAAAATGAGGTAGGAGAATAACATTAACTATGAATTGAAGTAGATTATACAGGGAATGATTGGAAAATATTAGCTCAGGATAGGGATTATGGAGAGCTTATGTCCGCGCGGCCATGAACCTATGTGTTCGTTAGTATCAGTGAATTAGTTAGTTAGTTTTACATGTTGAAACTTTCTCCTAAATTTATTTTGTTTTAATCAAGTGAAGGAAAGTCTACAAGAGAGAGCATACGACTGGGAAGAACTGAAAAGGAACAACGCATGGGAAGATAGAGATGGTTGGAGACATATTTGGAATTGATCTTCCGAAAGGAGGACACGATAAGACGATGATGTTGATAATAACTTAATGTATTTAATTACATTTTCAGTTTGGTATCAATCTATTATAGGCTTTTACAGAATCACCCTGTATAAAAATATAAAATTATGAGTATGTGCACTCAGGACATGAATAACACTGAACAACAAAAAATAAACTTTTTTTTGTCTCAGAAAGAAAAACATGTGATTCTGATAGTATTTTTTCTCCTGAATTCAAATATGATATCGGTTTTTCTCCATCGCGCAAGGTTTCCGAGAGATAGGCATTTATAATTTCAAACACTTCAATATTTTCTACATTCGTAACTACACAATATTCGATGTCATAAAATAAAATAAGTTAAAATACCTTCTTAGGTAAAATCCGTCGTCCTCAACTTTTAAAATATGTAATATTTATGCCTGTAGGCCTTTCAGGACATCCGCTCCATCTTCAGCAGTTCATTCTTCGCTACAGCATCCAGGTTGATGTTTGATGCTGTTGGTCCTAATGTGGCTTTTTATTAGTATTTGACAATATTCGAACATTCGAACTCACCTAGAAAGCAAGAAATGTCGGGTTTCTGCTATATTTCGCATGTGGAGCATCCCTCTTGATGGTCAACAATAATCGGCCAACATATTAGGATTCCATTTGCCTTGATATCTCTTTTCCATAGCTGAAATCTCCTGAGTTAGCTCATTTGGTTTTATTTTACAATGGACAAATGGACGAAAAAACGTTTATTAACCCTTAAATAAAAAATGTATCTTATTTGGATATATCGATTTCATTTATTTAATATTGTTTTTAGATCAATAGAAAGACAAATGAGTAAAATGACTTAACGTTATATATAATTGTAGGCTTTCACGGCCGGCGTCTTGATCCATATTTGGTTCGTCTTCCGGGCTTATAGGCCGTGGTCTGGTTGTCTTCTTACTCAACGTTTCGTCTACTGCTGCGGTAGACATCATCAGGAGATACTGCGTGCTTTCTGTGAACTCCTCAACAGTCGGCTGCAGACTGGCTGGTCGTTGGAAACTGCCTCTCTGCTTATAGCTAAACCCCGGGTGGAGGGGAGGTTTTCTGCGCGCACCGAGTTTTGCGCTGTATTGCCGTTTGCAGAAGTCATAGGCTTCGTTGTCGTGTTATGCAGTGCTGGGGTCCAACAGAGAAAATTGGACGAATATTAAAGAAATACAACATAGCAACAACCTACAAACCAACACAAAAAATCAGCAATATACTGCGCCCAGCCAAAGACACTAGAGATCCTTTGAGTCATGCCGGTATATATCGTATCCGGTGCAGTTGTGGAGAGGTGTACATCGGTACAACAAAAATAATGATCAACACACGATTACAAGAACACATGAGACACTGCAGGTTAAAACAAAATGAAAAATCGGCCGTAGCGGAACACTTGATGAACAACCAACAACATATTATAAGATTTGAAGATACTCAGGTATTATCACAAACATCACATTACTACACCAGACTATACAGAGAAGCCATAGAAATATATAAACATAAAAATTCCTTCAACAAAAAAGAAGAAACCTTGAAGATAAACAAAATTTGGATCCCAGCACTGCATAACACGACAACGAAGCCTATGACTTCTGCAAACGGCAATACAGCGCAAATCTCGGTGCGCGCAGAAAACCTCCCCTCCACCCGGGGTTTAGCTATAAGCAGAGAGACAGTTTCCAACGACCAGCCAGTCTGCAGCCGACTGTTGAGGAGTTCACAGAAAGCACGCAGTATCTCCTGATGATGTCTACCGCAGCAGTAGACGAAACGTTGAGTAAGAAGACAACCAGACCACGGCCTATAAGCCCGGAAGACGAACCAAATATGGACTTAACTTTATGTCAAATTACGCAATAATGTATTATAATAACACAGTTTAACATAAATTTATTTTCTTTGCGGTCCGGAACATTTACATTACTGGCACGAGAAAATATTATATTGACAATTTAAGGGTTAAAAACATATTTAAACCATTAATTGAAATTGAAATAAAAAACTGTGAGCGATGGAGAAATTCCGAATACACATATTTGAAAACACGATAAAAACTGCATTAAGTACAACTATTGGTACTCATGAGACAAAAATCATGTTGACCAGTGTAATTGGAAAGTAATAGTTGATAAGGTTCAAATACTCACATAGTAATGTTGTAGTGAGTTAAACATAAGGATAAATGAAATGATTTGGCATATTATATGACTCATGATATGGAAATTTTAATTAAATATCATTTGACTTGATGACCGAGGAATACTACAAAAAACCAGTCAGGTAGCTTCGAGATTAAAACTTGGAACTTCCGAATGACAGACATGAACGACATTTTAAAACTGTCTTAAGGTAGCCAAATGCATCATTTAATTAGTGACGTGAATGAGTGGATTAATTACATTCCGTCTGTCCCATATCTACAATTTAACGATATTTAGAAATGATTCAATGAAGGTATAGGCAAAGAGAACATAAAACATAGAATTGAATTGAATAGCAAAATAATATCATCGTTACATTCCATATGATGGAATAAGCATATTTGGAAAGACACAAAAAGATATATTGGTAAAACATTGGTGGAATCTGTTGCAATGTATGGAAGTGAGGTATGGACAATCAATAAGTACTACAAGAATAGACTAATAGCACTAGAAATTGATTATTTACGCAGAAGTGCCAGAAAGTCTAAATTAGAACATGTCACAAATAAGGAAATTAGAAACATAATGGAAGCAGAAGAAAGCATAATTGAAAGAATTGAGGAGAAGGAATTAAAGTGGTTAGGACATGTTTTAAGAATGGAAGATGAGCGATGGCCGAAGCAACTATATGAATGGCATCCGAACAGAAAGAAGAAAAGAGGAAGACCAAGGTTAACATAGAAGGAAAACATGAAGACAGTAATGCAAGCAAGAGAGCTAAGCATCGAAAATGCCCAAGATCGTAGGCTTTGGAGGTTTGGTACGGGAAGACGGCAGCAGCTGTAAAAACCCGAAGATAGAGAGAAATGATTCAATCATCACAGACATTTACAAAAATTATTCATGTATCTCATTAAACAAACTAACTCACTAGCATTATAAAACAGTAGTTTTATGGCCGCGTGGACATAAGCTCTTCATACATCCCTATCCTGGAGTAAGTTTCCGAATCATCCCCTGTATAATTTACCTCCCTTCAATTCATGATTAATGTTATTATCACACCTCATTCCGGTCTGCCTACTGACCGCTTTCCCTGTGTTTCCTACAAGGAATTTTCGTACCCCGTTTCATCCCAATCCTTACCACATACCCTGCCCATCGCTGTCTACGAGACTTAACGGTTATTATTACATCTGTTTTCCAATAAAGAGTATAAATAGTATGATCTGGTTGCAGTGATAAACAAAAGAAGCAGATGAAGCGTACCTATCGTTTCTCATTTGTTTTCAAACATCGCCGTTTACATTAAATAGGCTATATGAATATTTTAAAATAACTATAGTTAAATAATGATTTGTGAGTAAACAGCTTAATTTTATTCGTTAAACAGTCCTAACAAATGCCACTCTTGATTTCCAAATTCTCTAGATAAATTCACTCCTCACTTCGTGAGTCGTGAATTTATCGATAATTTGGAAATCACTCGTGGCATTACATATGATAAATACCAATTAGATAGTGTAACTGTCACAGGATTGATGATCGGGGCAAGAAGTACTATACCAGGATTCTTAGCTACATTTTGGAATTCCTTAGATTTGGACAGGGTGTATCTTTCTAAAATTGCCATCGCTGCCATTAGAGGATCAATTTCAATTTTAAGAAACATATTTACAAAATTCCTACTTTCCAGTATGTATATTTCAATTACAATTTGAAAATTTTAAATGTATTTACAAAATGTATTTCATCAATTTCAAAAATTAATTGTCTCTATCACTTTGTCCTTGAGGCAATCCTCTAATGAGGTAAGTTACATATAAAAAATATAAATGTTTCTATCATCACTGACCTTTAAAAAAATTCTTTACATTCTATCACATAATTTTAATTCGATACTGTTCGTGGGTGTGCTTCGATGAGGATGCATATTTTAATATACTTGTCTCATATTTATTGAAGACATATAAGTATGAATTCTGATCGATAAAAATATGCCTGTTTAAAATTCACAGAGTAACTTGTATGATATCCAGATGTGAAGTGAATATCTGTTACCTATTCACAATTATTTATAAGTCCAAGTTTTTGAAGTGTCAATTAAAACGTGCCATGTTTGCTTATATATCAAAAACACGCTGAGGAGAATATGGTTTGCATGTAAATGTTCTTCTCCTAACTAAAAAAAATATATAATATATTATGAAGTTTTAAAAATATGGAGACATCTTTATTTATTTCTATTCTTCAACAGTTCACCATATTGCCTCAGGCTAATACTTGTCTAGCTTATAATGATGATATATGTCTTTCTAGATATATGAAAGGTATTCAGCCGCCATATGCTTTTTGTGAATGTAATAATCATGCTATTATACGCAAGCGCATTCTTGCAGAAATTTAGCTTCTATTGCATCTTATTATTTACAAATCTATTTTTCACAGATTAAAAATATAAATCACATTTTAAAATTAATTTAAACCTATATATTTTCAACTTATGGTGGATTCCACGATAAATGATGTAACGATTGTAACAAAATAAAATAAAATAAAACATAAAGAAATATGTCGTAATGTCATACATAGGCCCACTTTCAAATAAAATATCTAAACACTTTAAAAAGTTGAACATTAACCCTTAAAGTGGCAAAACACAAATTTTGTCTATTAGTTATTTGAATGTGGCGGACCGCAGTGAAAACGGAATCTTGTATAACTGTTATTATTAGGTATATTGTATAATTAGACACACAGGTGGTTTACATTTGTTCGTTTTCTTCTAATTTATTTAAAATATTAACTTAACTGAACCAACTGATGTATCCAAAAGGATACATTTCGAATTTAAGGGTTAACGTGGCATTTAAAGCTAATAAAACTTTACAATATATAATAAAAAACAATAAAACCAAAAAAAAAATAAAAATTATCAGATGTATATAAACTGAAGTGTGGCGCATGTGACAATGTCTATATAGGACAAACTGGTAGACCTTTTATCTCTTGGATAAAGGAACACATGAGAGCATATAACAGAAACTTAGAATATTCGAAATATGCTAACCACCTATTCCAATTTAATCATTGTTTCGATCCAAATTTTGAAATTTTACATGTTTGTGATAAGAGTAAGAAGTTAGATCTTTTGGAGGCTGTAGAAATAAATAAATTGAAAATTAGTAACAAACTGTTAAATTCTCAACTTGATTTGAAGAATCCCCTTTATTAAATTTAAAAAAATAAATAAATATTTTTGTATTGTTGCTTAGATCAGTTGGAACACAATTCATAATTTGTTAACATGTCTGAAGAAGGTACAGTGTACCGAAACAGCTGCCACTGAATTATACAATAAATACGTAAAATCAAATAAAACTATTTTTTATTTTTATTTAATTAAAAATAAAATAACATTTTTTTTGCGCGATAGTACGTTTTGTCGTACTTACAGCAATGGCGGCCATGATTGAAAGTTCAACTTCTTACATTTCGGGGTTGCCAACCTAAATAATTATATTGTAATAAAAATAAGTATACTATAATATTACGTATTACAAACTCGCGTGTGGGAAGTAAAACCAATGCCCTCTATGTATACTACATACAATGTATATACAAACAATATTCAAAAGGTAGTGTTAATATACATTATATGAAACAAATCACTGCATTTTAAATGAACTGAACTTGATTTGAAACAATCTGTAACAATAAATACGTACTAGCTGCTATTTTATAACTAAATCGTGTCAGGGCCTCCGGTAATTTCAACTAATAAATGTTGCCCACATTGTTAACGTTAGTCAGTTGTTTATAATGAACGAAAATATTTCCAGCAAAGATGACATTATTTTACTATTATTTATTATTTTGAAAACACCATCGCGCAAAAAATAATGTACAATGCACGTTGGTGAAGTGTTTTACAGAATCTCGGAGATTAAAAACCGAGCTATCGCTCGGTTTTTAAACATTTTCCTCGATTCTGTAAAAACCACTTCCCAACCTCGCATCATATTATACTGTTAATTTTTTAGCCTTCAGAGAGCAGGACACAACCTTTTTCTCTTCCAAACAATTATATATAGGTTTAAATCTCTTTTGACAAAAATATGGAGTTTCTATCTCTATTATTGTACTTACAATGTACAGTTTTATATCGATAACTGACGTCATGTTTACAGAGTGAGAGTAAAAAAATAAGTTTTCAATTTTATTTCAACAAGCAATTGTAATAGATATGCCATGTTCCGCAACTCGGGGCAGTTCCAATAAATAATAATAATAATAATAATAATAATAATAATAATAATAATAATAATAAAATGGAAAATATAAATTTCAACAATGGAGAAGAACTAAAACCTAGTATTGAATGCACTTATTTAGGAACAAAATTAGACCATTCAGGCAATAACACAGTGGAAATTAAAAATAGAATCGCACAAACAAAACAAACAATAAATCTTTAAACTCTGTTTGGTGGAGCAAAAATATTACAAAAAATAGAAAATTACAAATATATTCAAACCATAATTCAGAGCATTTTAACATGTGGTGCTGAAGTCTGGCAAATTCCTACCAGGGAAATGAAAAGAATTTTAAGTACAGAAATGGATGTTTTAAGAAGATCAGCTGGAAAATCTAGAATGGATAGAATACGAAATAAAGAAATACGGGAAATTATGGGTGTACAAGAGGAGCCGGACATCATAGACATCATAGAAAAGAAAAGATTGCAGTGGTATGGTCATGTCAAACGAATGCCAGAGCAAACATTGCCAAAAATTGTTATGGAATGGATCCCAATGGAAAGGAGGAAGAGAGGAAGACCGAAGAAAACTTGGATAGAAGGGGTACAAGCAGCTATGAATATCAGAGGAATGGAGGAAGATCAATGGATGGATAGAGAGGAATGGCGTTTGGTTTCCGGAAGACGGCGGCAGCTGCCATGATACCGGATGATGATGATGAACAATAATAATAATAATAATAACTTTAGATAAAAGTGAGAATTCAAGTACAGAAATTGAAAGAAGAATAACTGATGGAAGAAGAATCATTGGTTTGTTGAACTCAGTGCTTTGGAATAGAAATACAATACACAGAACGAAGAAAACTATATTTCAAGTTCTGTTACAAAGCATTTTATTGCTTGGGTCCGAAACCTGGACAGTAAGTAGAAAACAAACCAACAAGCTGTTAGCAGAAGAAATGGATTTTTGGAGGCGATCGACAAGAATTTCAAGAAGGGTTAAGGTCAGAAACAGCATAATAAGGGAAATTAATCAAGTAAAAAAAAATATTAGGAAAAATGGAAGAAAAGCGTTTGAAATGGTATGGACACCTCATAAGAATGGAAGAAGAGAGAATACCAAAGAAGATCCTTAATTGGAAAGCTAATGGAAAAAGTGGAAGAAGCAGGCCTAGAGAACGAAGGATGGATGGAGTGAGAGAAGTATGGAAGCTAGAGATTTGAGGGAAGAAGATGCTTTAGACAGGAACCTCTGGCGACAAATCACTTTGGGTTGAAGGAGAAACACTATATTGTGGAATATTCCTAATAAACAATAATAGTAATAGTTGAATGCAGGCTTTCACGGCCGGTAATCATAATGTTGAGTGATTCCGGGTTATGTGGCCGTGGTCCATAGTTGGTGTTGATACCAGACGTTTCGCTAAGGCCTGGTATCATACACAAGAAAATAAATGAATTAACACTAGGGACAACAAGGAGACGACCATTAGCCAATCAGCAAGAGCCACGCCCACTCACCCTGCACCCACCACTAATACAACGTCCACAACGTCCGCAGCGCTCACTCTAAGTAGATCTTCCGACCAGGAAACACGCCTAGAAGCACTCGCCACTGAAGATGCCCTCCGCAGTTGAGGGCGAAACGTCTGGTATCAACACCAACTATGGACCACGGCCACATAACCCGGAATCACTCAACATTAATAATAGTAATAATAAGAATAAATATTATCTCTATTTGAACTCTTATTTATTTTGCAGACATTGAAAGATATGGAGGTCGATCAAGAAATTGATGACGACACACACATCTGTCTCAAATGTAGGACTACAATCACAGGTATGATTTTTAGTCTATTTAAGGATAGTACAATAATGAGAATAGCAGTGCTTGCCTTTTACACGCCTTATATTAGCTTGACCTGTATCTGTCCATCTATGTAACGGAATCTTTCAATACGATTTTCACCCACTTAAAAACATTGGATCGACTTGAAACTTTGTATACTTGTAAAGGACCAATGTCAACACAATAATTTCATAAACGTTTTCTAAGATCCTGGCCAGGATCATCAGGACATCAAAAAAAAAAATAAAGACCGGTATAATAGGTTGCGGACGTATGGAATCTTTAGTCTATCGTTGTGGTAGCTCAGTTGGTAGAGTGGTGGACTGTAGTGGTATATAATTTCAGTAATCCAAAGGTCCCTGGTTCAAATCCGGCCCGGAGGATTTTTTTTAGAAGAGTATTAATTTTAGCTCATACTACAGTAGTATCGAATTCGTATATATTACTAAAAAATAAATAAATAAATAATAGTTTAAAAACTAAAACAATACGCTTTATTAGAAAACCGAACTAAAAAAAATGAAAAATAATTTAAATTTCCAACACCCTTGGGATAAAATTAAAGTGGTCAACAAAAAAATCATCTTTAACACATCTAGAATAAAACTAGAGTTATCTACAAAAAAATACCATCAAAAGCGTTTCATGCTCTATATCATTTAATATATTTGATAATAAACCGATATTGAAAATATTTTTTCATTGTTTTCATTTATCATTGTTTCGATCCAAATTTTCAAATTTTACATGTTTGTGATAAGGGTAAGAAGTTAGACCTTTTGGAGGCTGTAGAAATAAATAAATTGAAAAGTAATAATAAACTGTTAAATTCTGAACTTGATTTGAATGAATCGCCTTTGTTAAATTAAAAAATTTAAATAAATTATTGTTGTATTCTTGGTTAGATCAGTTGATATGTACTATAATAACACATTTCATAATTTGTTAAAATGTCTGAAGAATTTACGGTATACCGAAACAGCTGTCGCTGAACATATCTTAATACATATGAAAATCAAATAAAACTAAGTTTTATTTTTATTTAGTTAATAATTAAATTAGCTGGGTTAAGAAACTTCCCTTGGGGATCATCCCTGTCACTACACGGAGCGTATGGAGCATATACATACGTAGATACAATAATATAAAAGAATAAATAATAGTTTTAAAAAACTAAAAGAACACGCTTTATTAGAAAACTAAAAAATGAAAAATTTGGGATACAATTAAAGTGGTCAACAAAAAAATCATCTCCAACACATATAGAATAAAACTAGAGTTATCAACAAAAAGAAAATAATTTTACCATCAAAAGCGTGGGGTGCTCTATATCAATTAATATATTTGATAATAAACAGATATTGGTAAAAGTAAAGTCTGTAAGAAGAAAATGTAAAAATCATAAAAAGCACCCCACGCTTTTGATGGTAAAATTATTTTCTTTTTGTTGATAACTCTAGTTTTATTCTATATGTGTTGGAGATGATTTTTTTGTTGACCACTTTAAATTTATCCGAAGCGTGTTGGAAATTAAAATTATTTTTCATTTTTGATTCGGTTTTCTAATAAAGCGTGTTGTTTTAGTTTTTTAAAACTATTGTTTATTTTTTATTTTTAATATTTTACAGAATAAGATAAAAATGTAAATATCTTTAAATTCCATACTATTGTAGTATGAGCTAAAAGTATTACTCTTCTAAAAAAAGCCTCCCCAGCCGGATTCGAACCAGCGACCTATGGATTACTGAAATTATATACCACTAGTTACTGCTCTACCAACTAAGCTCTTACAACGATTGAGTAAAAAGTCGACAAGTCCGTAACCTATTATACCAGTTTTAATTTTTTTGATTTTCTGATGATTCTGGCCAGGAATTTAGAAATTAAATATGAAATTATTGTAATGTCACGGGTTCTCTACAAGTATACAAAGTTTCAAGTCGATCCAATGTCTCTAAGTGGGTGAAAATCGTGTTCAAAAATTCCGTTACATAGATACAAAGACACTTTTTTTATTTTCTGATGATTCTGGCCAGGATTTTAGAAAATGAATATGAAATTGTTGTATTGTCATGGGTCATTTACAAGTATACAAACTTTCAAGTCTATCCTATGTTTCTAAGTGGGTGAAAAATGCGTTGAAAGATTCAGTTACATAGATAGATAGATAGATAGATAGATAGATAGATAGATAGATAGATAGATAGATAGATAAATAGATAGATAGATAGATAGATAGATAGATACAGGTCAAGCTAATATAAAGCGTGTAAAAATAGATAACATTACATTACAAATTTAATAATTGAATATAACAAATACTGTATAATCGTGTCCGGCATAATGACAGGTGGAGGGACATGATAAAGTGATATTCAGTGATGCCGAAAAATGCACCATCTCTTCCTTCCACCTGAGATTACGCCGCACATGAGTTCAGAGTGGTATATTTTTTTATAAATTATATGTTTCAGGACTTGATAACTACGTTAAACATCGGAAATCCGGTTGTGGAAGCAGCTCCACTCCCGTCAGCAGTAATACCACTTCACCTGTCATTGAGGATGCTACTTCATCAATTCCAAAAAATGTTAACACTTCTCCAAATCAAGAGGAGAATGATCCTGATCTCAAAGCAGATGACTTCTTTTCATCTCTGGAACTTCAGAGTAGTTCAAAGAAGACAGGAACATCGCCAGGGATTTCAAATAAAAGTCCTTCTGGAGTCCTGACAAGAAGCAAAGCAACAGCAGTTATCCAATCACATGCACCCACAAGAGATGTTAAAACAGACAATGAATTGATGAGCAATTTCTCTTCAGAACACTTCGATACTTCTAACAGCACTTGTCTCATCAAGTCAGACAATCGTGATCATCTCATGGTGAAAGATGATGAGAGAAGTGATCAAGAAGAATCAAATGAAGAAGACGAATCCAACGATGATTATGATGAAGACGAAGAAGATGAAGACGAGGATGGTTGTCCACCGAGATCACATACAGGTGGGAAATGGAGACCTGGAGGTCTAAGAGGATCACCGCCATGCTGGACCAGAACTTCGTCGTCTTCTACACATGGAGATGATTATCGTGGCACGAGCACTGGAGACTGGAGTTTGTTGCTGGATGAATGTCAAATCAGTTCTTCTGTCACCACAGAACAATCAGCTCCTCCTCCTCATTTTACAGGAGGAAAGTGGAAACCCACTCAATCTGTCATCAGTACTTCCCAGGTATGACTTCAAAAATTACAAAATTATGTTTTGACTATGATAATCTCGAAGAAGATTTCCGGGATGTAGGTCGTGGTCTCAAGACCCTTGAAGATGCCAGAATCAGCCTCTGACGAAACGTCGGGCAACTTCAAGCCTCGAGACCACGGCCTACGGCCCGGAAATCTTCTTTAAGATCATCATAGCAACTCCGGCCGTGAAAACCTAAGTCAATAATATGTTTTGAGTATTTAATTAATAGACTTGTCTGTTCCTGTTGATAAAATTGCCTCTTCCTGTTCGTAATGAGAGATATCTCCGCAAATGAACTTCTTTGACAAGGATATCGATTCAACAATGTACGTCAATATGGTACAGCAAGAAATGCCAAAAGAAAACAACTTCAAAAATTACCAAAAAAAAGTTAGTTCTGTTGTTCTAAAAAGTTATTAAATGTTGTATAAAGAATCTGCATTATTGTTAATAGTAACTTATTTCTCATACAGTTATCTGTTATTGATTTTTCCCAAGCTCAAAGAGATTTAACAGTAAATATATGCTATTTATAACTATACAGCCAGCTTAGAATTCGCCCGGAAGTAAGATCGGAATACATAACCTCACATTTGGCAAATATTAAACATTATAATTATTATGATTAGAGCGCGGAATTTTATGAAATTTCATGTTTTAAACTATTTGTCCGAGAACGCTGAGACTAAGTATCTGTACATTTCATGATGTGTAGAATCAAATAAGACCAACAAAAAACTTCATATTTCATAATATTTTAGCAAAATGTTCATATTTTAGTGAAAATTTCATACTCCTTCATATTTTTCAACTTTCAAATTCCCGTATTTTTTTTCAATAAAAGTTCTAGGAATTCATTTAAATATTTCTTGAAATAAATATATTTATGTAATTTTTGGCAGTTAAAGTGGTAGACAAGTGAAAATTCTCAGTATCCCTTCTGAACAATATAGATAGATTTTATAAAAGCAAATAATTAGATGAAGAGTCACAGAGTGACGTGTTAGATGGAGGTTTTTTGTCCTAAACTTGATCATGAGCCTAGATGAATAAGTAGAATAACAATGTTGGAATATTCTATAGTCAGGTATAACAACTGTCAACTCGTTATTGCTACCTGAGAGCAGTCCTTACTTTGTGAACAGATTACAGCATTTAAATATAGGAGAGACTGCGGGTAACTTGAAGTAATCCCACTACAGGCCTCAAGAGGCCCTTGGGGTAGTAGGAGGATAAGGCTACCACTTTTTCTGGACAATCGGCACTTGTCAGCCCTGCGTGACGGCCACCTTTACCCTCCAGAACAAGCATCTGGTACTCATTTCCGTTTAAGTGCTTTGTGAAATTAGTAAAGTTCATGTAGGTAAGGGCATCAAACTATCGAATATAACATGATACAAGTATGCTGCCATAACATTGTGTGATGTTGAGCATAATTTTTCATCGTGTAAAACAAAAAAAAAACTTCTGTGTATTACAAACAGAATAGACAATTGGATTGTTCAAAACACAATTAGACCAAGATTATGGACACAATGTTAGACCCATTTCATTAAAAAAAAAGTTTAAATTATTCTTAACTACATTTCACCAAGTTTGAAGTTCAACATTAAATGTAACTTTAATTGCAAAGAGAGCTCTGAAATAATCCCTGGAATCAATTATGGACTAATAACTTTTAACATCTTCTTTCTCCAAATATGACATCTGGAATGGTTTACTTGTATTTTAAATCGTCCAATTTAATGTTATTGTTACACTTACATCTCCAGGAAATTAATATTTTTATGCAAAGTAAAAATAGCAATAATTCAAACTATATCTGTTCTAAACTTTGTTAGTGCTATATTTCATGCAAACCTGTTTGTTTTGATTATAATGTTTTGTTTCTTGTATATGTTTGGATTTCATAATTAAATATCATTGAATATATAAATTAATTGTATTATATATAACCCCTCAGTTTTTATTTATGAAGGTAAAGTGATTCCACTACAGTCTTGGGGGGCCTTTGGGGTAGTGGTATGTTGAAGCTTCCAACTTTCTAGACAATAGACACTAGATGTCTGCCGGGTTGTCAGATCTGCCTGATGGCCGCATTTGGGGCCCAGAACATGCATCTAGTACTCACTTCCATCTGAGACCCCAGGTCCACAATGCCACCAGAAGGTCTGGTCCAGCTAAAAATCTTGACAATATCGAGACTCGAACCCACGACTTTCCTGTTTGCACCCACGTTCCCTTATGCAACTGCACTATGGCGTGATCCATTAAAATTGTTTCAGATCATGAATATGATATTTTATATTGGGTCAGAATTAATGAAAAAGCTAATTAAAATTGAAATACAGTGAATATCTTGATTTCTTGAGCTATAAATAAGTTCGGTTTGTCTCATTTATGTGTTGGTATGTACACTTATAAGTTATAGTGGGCCTATGTCTATAAATATATGTAAAAAGTATAGAAAATGGTAGCTTCATAATATTTTTGCGTCATAATTTACATATTTTTCATATTTTGTCTTCACGATTTCATATTTTCGTATAATTTTCTTCATATAATTCCTCGCTCTAATTATGATGATCTTGTAGAAGATTTTTGGGCTGATGGCCATGGTCTTGAGGCTTGTAGTTCCCCGACGTTTCGCCAGTGACTGCGTCCGACATCCTGGGTTGTCTTGAGACTGGCAATTTTGTCGACTACCTGCCCTATTTAGACATTTATCCGCGACGTGTTCTCTGCGCGGTCCATTAATTCGTAAATTGTATCTGCCTTCTGGTTGGTTAGCATTAGGGTCTTCCATTGCACCAATGAGGTTGCTATCTGATGTTCTAGTATATACATTATAATTATTTTTAGCTTCTAATGTTGTATTATTCGCTAAATAATCACTCCAAATCCAACGCGAGGTTGAGTTTTTCATTAGACAAAATCATTCGCGTATTTGTCGCTCGTGATTTTTTCCAGAAAAACACAATCTCTTGTTAGATTACTGTTGGTAATCCTGTGTCTTGGATTAAAATGATGGTAAACACCAACATAATCCTTATACATAAAAATAATTTGGGATAGCATTTATTGGCCAATGTTATTTATTTGTAGATGTACAGATCTCATTCAGAAGATGAAGACGAAGTTTCACAAGATAACTTGGGAGAGAAAAGCGAAAATCAGGGCAGAAGGATGTCTAATTCTAGCATATCACGAGGTCCACCGCCAGGCCACACGAGAGGGAAGTGGGTTCCAGGAAAGCATGTTCGTCTGGGTGAAGGCACAGCCTCAGGAAGTTCTGGAAGTACTGGATTGGTACCACCTCTACGGAAACTGGGGAGCACTGTACAGTACTGGTGCGGACCTTGCAACAGACGTCTTAGTTCTAGAACACTTTACGAGAGACATCTTTTATCCGAACTACATTTCAAGAGAACTCTTCAAGAAAGAGAACTAGAGGAAGACCTCGGACAAATTGATGCACTTAGCAGAGGGACTGATAAGAGAACAGTTAAACGTACAGAAGCTTACCTCAACAGCGACATCTGGCAGCTAAGCAAGAGGCGCAGACTCTTAGCAGGAACGGTAAGTTTTATTTCAGTTTTCTTATTGTAAGCACAATAGGTGCTTTACCAAGTTAGGCTAAAAAAGTACCTGGCTTTTAGAAAATCTCGGATTTTAATATTATGCCTTTTCTCTGAGAGAATAAATAAAAACCAATTCTATGTTGAAGTTTAATCAAAAGTTATAACATCTCCAAGAGTTTAACTTTGCCTAAAATGCCTATATTAACCAATGGTACTGAGCTTAAAAATTGCCTTTTTAAAATGTAATTCTGCCTAAAGATATCTATTTTACACGTTGATACATATTTTATGTTTATTAGCCAAATATTTTTTTTTTAATTTGAACTTACATAATTCGACCCAAGTCAACGTTGCCATATCTCCATTTGTTGTATAAACTCTTGGTGAAACTAACCTCTTTCTTTCTTCTAAACATATCGATGATCAGAAATCATGCTATTCTAAGATAACTTTTAAAATTCTTGTTATAAGGTGAACATACTATGTCCCATATGGATATTATGTTAACACAGGTCAACACGATTTTTGTCTCATGAGTACCAATAGTCGTACTTTATGCAATTTCTTATCGTGTTTTCAAATATGTATTCGGAATTTCTCCATCACCCACAGTTTTTTATTTCAATTTCAATTAATGGATTTAAATAATTATTTTTGTAATAAACGTTTTTTCGTCCATTTATTATCTTGGCGCAGTGAGCCATGAGCACGGGGAACACTTTCATCAGGAGATTTTAGCTATGGAAAAGAGATATCAAGGCAAATGGAATCCTAATATGCTGGCCGATTATTGTTGGACCATCAAGAGGGATGTTCCACAGGCGAAATATAGCAGAAAATCGTCATTTTCTACTTTCTAGGCGAGTCAGAATGTTCGAATATTGTGTAGTTACGAATGTAGAACATATTAAAGTATTTGAAATTATAATAAATGCCTGTGTCTCGGAAAACTTGCGTGATGGAGAAAAACTGATATCATATTTGAATTCAGGAGAGAAAAAATGCTATCAGATTCACATATTTTTCTTTCTGAGACAAAAACAAAAGTTTATTTTTTGTTGCTCAATATAATTAAAAAAAACAAAAAATCGATATGTCGATAAATAATGTCACTAAACTAACTCACTGGCTCTCTCGAACCAGTAGATTCATACCAACGCGAACCTAAGCTCTCCATACGTCCCTATCCTGAGCTATTTTTTCATGTATCCCTGTGTAATTCACCTCCCTCAAATCATTGTAAATGTTAATCTCCCACTTCATTCTTGGCCTAACTATGAGGACTTTCTCTCTGGTTTTCATATAAGGGGTTTCATGCCTCACTTTCAATTCCCATTCGTTCCATATGCCCTGACCATCGAAAATAAAAGTCTACGAGACTTGACTGTTCTTATTATTAAGATTTCTTATAAAGATCATGTAGCTCACTGTTATGAAGTCTTCTCCATTCGCCTGTCCATCTCTCTTTGGTCCAAAAATTTTCCTAAGAACATTATTATCAGATACTCGTGTAATATTGTCTATTCCCTTAAAGTAAGAGTCCATGTTTCGCACCCATATAATATAACTGGTAGAATAACAGTTTTATATATTTTCAGTTTAACGGTTTTTAAAGGAGTTGGGACAACAAGAGTCTCTGCAATGCATAATAGCACGCATTTCCAGAATTGAGCCTGTGTTTAATTTATTTGTGCATCTCATTCATATCTGTAATTATTGTTCCTAGGTATTTGAATTCAGCCACTTCTTCAAAATTTTTCTCATTTGTCATTAACTGTCCATTTCCATTATATAATGTATTTCTGCGTGTGACCATATATTTAGTTTTATTCATGATTACTTCCAGCCCCACTTTCATAGCGTTACTCAATAGAATGTGCCTGTTGACCCTTAGTATCTCCTCGATATCGCCCAATAATACTACAGCACCAGCATAAACTAACAGCTTATTAATACCATTGAGCTGTGCCATTTGTAATCGAAATATCGAATTCCTGTTTTATTTTCACAACTTCCATGCCCATGGGACATTCATCTCGTACCAATAATTAAAAAAAATGGATTTAGAACAATATGGTTCTAGACTGTAGATACATCTGAAAAATACTTTTAAATAAGAGTGTTATTCATGAATTTAATAAGTTATGATTAACTTATTTTTAATGCTCTTGTTGATGAAGCTAGGTGCCTGATGTGTGCATTGTTTTTAGAATGCTGTTACACCAAAACTAAAGAAGAAACATTTGCAGAGGGGCGAAGAAGTACTATGTGAGGTATGCAACTACAAGGTGTGGCCCCATCTTGTTGGAAAACATTTAGTATCGCACTATCATTACCACAAAGCAAGGTCAGGTCATCCAGAGAACACCAACTTTGTCCTGGAACACATCCACCGGGTGGTTAAGCGAGCTCCCTTCCAGTGCAGTCCTTGCAAATTTTATTGCAACACTATGTCAGACTTCAAACAACATTGGACATCTGAAGGACACATCAACACCGATGCCAAGGTAAGAGTAAGAACTAGAAAGAAGTAAAATACCGTAAAACGGGGTTACTTTGACTCGAGGGGCAACTTTGACAGAATTGGGGCTTCTTTGACATTTTAAATTTCTTGCGTGTTTTGGGCTATTTTGACAACAATTCAATAGTGTAGGTATTTCCTTGAAGGCACACGAATAATTAAGTTGTTTTAAAAGAGGATGTTAATTGTTGGAGACACATCTGTGTCACTTTCAACAACAATGAATTCCCAGCAAGGATAAAATTGTGATTTTCGGTTTTACAGGGGTAAGGACTGGATTTGTTGGGTAAGATGCAAGCTCTGGGTCTGTGGTATGTGTAACAGAGGATCGTACAATTCTCAATATGAATGTGAACTATGTGAAGATGAGATGTGAAAATCTGTTTTTTTTTATTTTCTACTGTTGTTTTAAAAATTCATGTTTTCTAATTAATTTCTGATTGTCTAACTATAATAATTATATAATTTTTGGGTTCTGTTGCGTGTCCATAATTGATAAAGAAGTTTAAGTTTATTTTGGTAAATTACAGTTATAAAAACATTTGTAGTAAGGTTATTTAACATAAAAATATTTATAAAAAGATAAATTTGTTTCAAAGTAGTACCTACAGTGGGTCCTAACTTTGAATTAGTCCCCGATAGTGAAAACAAATGTGATGGTCAAAGTAGCCCCAGCACATGGACAAAACAGACCTAAACAAAATTCATTGTTGTCCTACTAAGTTTTTATTTGAGGAGAACAGTACCAAGTGGGATGTGTAGTCTCCTTTTGAATTGTAACAATAAATCATACATTTATTTTTTGCGGTGGGTGCATAATCATAAACTAGTTAGACCTTTAAAAAACCTTAAAACATCTTTCAATTTGTGCTCTCCGTTTTTTAACGTAAAGGACCAAAGAAAACTAATGAATGTACTACCTAAGACAAATCTGTGATGAAAAGACATAAAAAGTAACATTTTTTGTTATCCTCAACTCGTGTCCAACTCAGGGTGGGGTCGAGGGATTAGATGAGAAGAAGCCCCCTATATAGAGGTTTGTGAATGACAAGGGTGCCGGCCGTCCACACCTGACGCACCATCACGGGGGCAGATGAAAGAAATGAAACGAATTGGATGAGATGAGTACGGAGTAATGGTGGAATGAAATTGTGGCAGGGGAAAATGGGAGAAAACCCCGAGAAAATCTTCCCAAGATCTGTTTTGTCCACCACGAAACCTACATGGAGTGACCGAGAGTCGATCTCGGGGCTCCAGCGGTAAGAGGCAAACGTCTAACTGTTTGCGCCACGGAGCAGTCCATTATAATAATACAAACATTATAATATAACTAACTAAATAACTCACTGGCACTATCGAACCCGGTAGTTCATAGCAGCGCGGACATAAGCTCTCCATACAACCCTATCCTGAACTAATATTTTCCAATCAACCTCTGTATAATCTATTTTTCTCAAATCATGTCTGATGTTATTCTCCCACATCATTCTTGGTCTACAAACTGAGCGTCTTCCCTCTGGGTTTCCTACAAGAAGTTTTCATGCTCCTCTTTCATTCCCTATTCGTGTTACATGTCCTGCCCATTGCAGTCAAAAAATATATCCATCCATCCATAGTAATTCTTCAATCATAGTATTTGCATGCTATGCTTTGCAGCTTTACTAGGGAATTATAGGTGTGGTAGCTTCCCGTTGCTTTCCACACCGGTGAAGGATGGTGCTGATAATGATAAGGATGATGGTGATGGGCGGATGATTTTCGGGGACCGTTGGGCCCTAAGCATTTGTCTTACAGGTGAGGAAAAATCCGAAAAAAAACCTTACCCAGGAGCGTGTCCCGATAGGGAATCGAACCCGGGCCCGCTGCGTGACACGGCAGCACGCTACCCCGAGACCACAGCGAAGGACATATATATATGGGGCACGCTGTAGCGTAGTGGTTAAGGCACTGCGCTACAAGTCGGAAGGTATAAGGTTCAACTCCCTGTGGGGTCAGGATTTTTAAACTGACCGAAAACTTCTGGCGGCACTATGACCCTGGGGTCGACTCAGCCTCTAACGGAAATGAGTACCAGACGCTTGTTCTGGGGGTAAAGGCGGCCGTCACGCAGGGCTGACAACCCGGCTGACATCAAGTGCCGATTGTCTAGAAAAAGTGGGAGCCTTAACCTCCTACTACCCCAAGGGCCTCCCGAGGCCTGTAGTGGGATTACTTTACTTTATATATATATATATATATATATATATATTTGTAATGGTCATTTTCGATATCTTCTAAATAGCATCCGTGAAGATCTGTAAAGGTTTTTCAGAAATCATTTCATAAGAACAACATCAATAGCTTCATTCCTTCAGAATTAAGGTAAAAAAATTCAAAATCTCAAAAGTTTGAAGTCTGTATTTTTTATTAATGATTTCCTATTTTAAAATTTAAAGTTTTGGATTCCTATACTACTAGCGTTGATTTAATCCAAGAAATCTTAGACATCCTTATGTGGCGGTATCTTAAAATCGCCATGGTTCTCTAACCTTGTGAATGGCGTTTATGTTTCAGCTTAATGGCCGCTACTTGTGTTCTCTTTGCAAGCATGAATGTGAAACCTCTATGGAGATGCATCATCACTTGGACAGCACAATCCATCTTGAACTGGTATCCATCATCAACCGTTCTGTCCCCATCGTATTAAGGAAGATCTCGATACTGTCTTGTGGATCATGTCATCAAGAATTCCGTTACAACATAGAGTTACGTCGTCATGGTATCCGTTCGGGACATCAACAACTCAGCACTGGTTCAGACGAATACCAAGAGAAGTTCCCCTGTTCACAATGTCACTTCATTGGATCTTCTTGTGCTTCTTTCCAAAGACATACATTCCTTGCACACAAGTCCGATGGTACTTCTAAGAAGGGCCCATACTTCTGCAGTGCTTGTTCACTTAATTTTGATACTTCGGAAGAATCAGCGCAACATCGGAAAAGCCAGGAACATAAATATAATTCTCTTGCAAGCAGGAAAAAAAGAGGACTTACTGATGATGTTCTTACTAAGAGTTGTCCTCATTGTGGAGGAAATTTTGAAAATATTTTGGCGTTAAAAGCACATCTTCGAGAGCAACATGCAGAATTTCCATACAGGTAAGACTTCTTCTTTACAATATGCACATACTCACACCCTAGGGATTTGTATGTATTTTTGGTCCCTTGTGGAGAGCCTATGACGTCATTTAAAGATGTTTCAACTTATAAAACCAAAAAAGTTTGCATTCCCATATCTTTCTGGCCCAATTTGGAGAGTGTATGACGTCATTTGAAGAGATTTTGACTCAACTAGAATCAGGACTTTTATGTACTAAAAGGTTAGATTGCAACGTAGTATAATGAGAAGTTAGACTTGTGACTAGGACTAGGATTGTTATGTAATAAAATATAAGATTGCAATGCAGATAGTATATATTATTCAACTGTTTGTGCGTGAAACCAAAACAAAATACAGTCAGAAGTCTAACTTCTCATTATACTATTCAACTGTTTGTGTGTGAAACAAAAAACAAAATATAGTCATAAGTCTAACTTCTCATTATACTATTCAACTGTTTGTGTGTGAAACAAAAAACAAAATATAGTCATAAGTCTAACCTCTCATTATACTATTCAATTGTTTGTGTGTGAAACAAAAAACAAAAGATAGTCATAAGTCTAACTTCTCATTATACTATTCAACTGTTTGTGTGTGAAACAAAAAAACAAAAGATAGTCATAAGTCTAACTTCTCATTATACTATTCAACTGTTTGTGTGTGAAACAAAAAAACAAAAGATAGTCATAAGTCTAACTTCTCATTATACTATTCAACTGTTTGTGTGTGAAACAAAAAACAAAATATAGTAATAAGTCTTAACTTATTATAGTTTTCAGCTGTTTGTGTGTGAAACAAAAAACAAAAGATAGTCATAAGTCTTACTCCTCATTATACTATGTTGATATCTTAGCTTTTAGTACATAAAAATCATAGCCCTGATTATGACTGTTTTTTGTTTTGGTTTCACACACAAACAGTTGAATATATATAGGCCTATATATACCACACGTATCAGTTTAAACAGGAAAGGGCTTCCGAGTAGTTCTTCGTAATATGCATTACTCTATAAATACAGAGTATTATTGAGAAATTGCTAGAACTAGGACATCGAGTTCGTAACATATACAACATTTGACACAGAATTATAAAGGAGCCATTAGCCCGACGTAATAGCAGAATGAGTATTAAAACATCGGAAAATATTTAAAGGCGATACGAAGTTCTCCGGGCCAGCTAGTATATATATATATATATATATATATATACACACTGCCTGAACTGCAATATTATCTTTTATTACATAAAAAATCCTGACTCTGATCATAATACTCAATAAAATAGGAATGTATTTACCCATTCAGCTCAAGTGAAGGGGGTACGCACTCATTTGAAGATATTTTGACTTATAACAACCGAATAAATAGTCATTTTCTCACATTTCGGGCACTATTTTGGAATACGGTATGGCGTCGTTAAAAGAATTAATACTCTTAACACAAGTTGTTGTTTACATAGCAACTAGATATTATAAATACAAATAAGATTTGCCCTTCTGTTATCGTAAATCAAATTCACAGATTAATAAGGGGTTTTATGTTAGGTTCCAATTCGATTCCGAATTTAAATAACAATTGAACTTCAGTTCGAATCTTTTATTTTGAACCAAATGTGGTTTAAGAAAATGGTTCGTTGATTAGATAGGGTTATTAGCGCTGGCTGAATCTTTGGTGCTTTTCGAAAGAAGTATTTTAAATACAAAAACATCGAATTTACTTTCCCCTTTGTCTTCATTGTCATCCTATACGCTACTAGATATATTACTCATATCTATGTACAATTCAAATTAGGCTGTATATCACATATCTAACGTTCACTAACGAAGCGGTGCATAAATTAAAAATTGATAACATAACCGCAATCGATCCGTTGAGTACAGAACACAGTAATAATTACTACAGCTTTGCTGCAAACAAAATGCATTTGTACTGCTCATGCGCTAGAATTCTAACGCATCGTGAGACATTTGGGCAGCTACAATAAGTAGAACGGGGCGATCAACAACAGATAATTTATTTATATTACAGAAAATATTTGAAAAAAAGAAGAGAACTTAACCTACAGACGCATGTTGCTTTTATTGATTTTGAGAAGGCATTTGATATTGTTGATAGAGATAAGTTATGGAAAATTATGGAAATCCATGGCTACACCGGAAAATTAATTTATGTGATAAAAAGTTTGTATGTAAAGTCTCAAATTATAATAAATATAGGCACATCAAAGACCGAAGCTATTTTAATAAATAGAGGTGTAAGACAAGGGTGTAGTTTATCAACTACTGTTTTTAATCCATATATTAATGACATCATCCAAAATTGGAAAAGTATTGTTAATATAGGTATAAGAATGGACCGTTTAAAAATATTAAATGTTTTAATGTATGCTGACGATGTGGTTATTATTCAAGACAATGAAAATAATTTGCAGTACTCTTTACATCAATTAAATCAGTTATGCCAAGAATATAATTTCAAAATATCAAAAGAAAAAACAAAAATAATGGCATTTTGGGGAAACGAACATATATGATCAAAAATCGTAATAGACAACAAACCTCTGGAACAAGTAACAAATTTTAATTATTTGGGTTGTAATTTTACTATAAACGCAAAAACTGAAAGAGACATACATATGAAACTGTCAAAATGTCAAATGATATATGTGAAACTATACATAAAACATTAAAGAATAAAACAAGAAGAGATACTAGATTGAAGTTTTATAATACATTGACAGTTCCTGCATTACTTTATGGGAGCGAAACTTGGGTAATAACCAAAAAATTACAAAGTAGAATACAGATCGCAGAAATGAACTTCCTTAGAAGAACAAAAGGCTGCACAAGATTGGATCGGATAATAAATGAAGATATAAGAACAGACTTAAATATATATCCATTGAATGAGAGAATCAGAGAATATAGAGAGAAATGGTTTACACACGTGGAAAGAATGAATGTATCAAGATTACCAACAGCAGCATTCAACTACAAGCCAAGAGGTTCAAGGAATGTAGGAATGCCAGTGAAAAGATGGACAGAACAACTGTGAGGCGGAACAGGCAATTTTTGCCTAGCCCGTGAAGTGAAGAAGAAGAATAAGTAGCGGCTCCTGGCTGAGAAAATCAGTTATAACGACTGGGAGATTCGACATGCTGACCACATGTCATTCCTATACTGGCTGCATGATTAACGCATGTGGATGTGAGGCCAACAGCCAGCTGGTAGGCCTGATGCTCCATGGAGTTTTTATTAATGTAAAAACCCGGCTAGAAAAAACTTGACTTGTAACATCCTTGAACTCTACGTACCTTAGGTCATTACTCGAATTACTACACATTAATATAACTATTTTCTCATACGAAATTATCTCCAACTGGATAATTATGATAATGACCAAATATATTACAGTGTAGTGAGTCTTCCTTTTCATTTCCACATATCAGAATTCAACTTGTTTGAGATGTGTGTGACTCCATATAGGGAATGGAATTCTCACCAAACAGTATATTTACGTTAAAAAATAACATCGATTGCCTTGGAATTGCCACTTGTAGTCAAAGTGATGTCCGGTCCCCAGGGTTAATGCTAAGAAACCTTGCCCAATAAACATAAATAGTGAAGCAATTCAATAAATTCGTGATGCAAGCCAGCAAGCCATTGTGTTTCTTACATTTGTCACACAGATGGCGGTAATGAAAGTGACATTCGTTTTCATGTACGTCCGCAACCAATCCAATCTTACTTTGCTAATGAGCAGACATGCGTTTTAAATCATTTTATAATTAAGTCGCAACTTAGCATTTCTCGCGTTTACGTCTGCTAACTAATTCCTGTCTACTGTATTAACCAGTCTTTATGCTATTAATTCTTCATGCCTAGCAGTTTATGGCATTATTCCTTGGCGCAGAGCTACGGAACTTCCTTTCCTTCTTTCTTCCTCATGGAAAAAGGCATCATCCCATAGAACTTCGACCATTATACAGTGTGCATTAGGGTTATAACTTGTACTTTTGTGAAATAAACTATTTCCTGTGCAATGAATGGATGAACCTTTGCTTACAACCGTTGAAAAAGGCCTTCATTTCACTGAGCTTCAACAAAAGGTCACCCCCAAATTAATATTAAATATTGATATATAAATATATTTGGGGGTCCACCGCGGTGGTCTAGAGGTAGCGTGCTGCCTTGTCACGCAGCGGGCCCGGGTTCGATCTCCGGTCGGGACAGTTTTTCTGGGCGAGGTTTTTATCGGGGTTTTTTCCTCACCTGTAAGACAAATGTCAGGAAAACTTTAAGGTCCAAACGGTCCCCGAAATCATATGGCCATCATCCTTATCATTATCATCATCACCATCATCCTTCGCCGGTGTGGAAAGCAACAGGAAGCTACCACACCTACACAATTCCCCAGTAAAGCTGCAAGCATAGCATGAAAATGTTATGATTGCAGTGAAGGACAGAATTAATATGGATGGATGGATACATCAGGGTTATAACTTGTTGTACTTTTGTGAAATAAAATATTTCCTGTGCAATGAATGGGTGAACTTTTGCTTACAACCGTTGAAAAAGGCCTTCATTTCACCGAGCTTCAAGAAAAGGTCACCCCCAAATTAATATTAAATAAAAGGTAAAGGTATCCCACTACAGGCCTCAGGAGGCCCTTGGGGTAGTAGGAGGTTAGGGCTCCCACTTTTCTGGACAATCGGCTCTTGATGACAGCCGGGTTGTCAGCCCTGCGTGACGGCCGCCTTTACCCCCAGAACAAGCGTCTGGTACTCGTTTCCGTTAGAGGCTGAGTCGACCCCAGGACCATAGTGCCGCCAGAAGGTTTGGGTCAGTTTAAAAATCCTGACACCACCGGGACTTGAACCCTCGACCTTCCGGCTTGTAGCGCAGTGCCTTAACCACTACACTACGGCGTGCCCCCAATTAATATTAAATATTGATATATAAATATATTTGGGGTGACCTTTTCTAGAAGCTAAGTAAAATGAAGGCCCTTTTCAATGATTTTAAGCAAAAGTTCACCCATTCATTGGACAGGAAATATTTTATTTCACCAAAGTCCAAAAAGTTATAACTCTAGTGTACTTAATAAAATATAGTAGTTTCAAGTAATAATATTATCGCTCAGATGATGTGTAGAAAGTTGTGTGTAGACTGAAATGAAACAGGAAAGAAGTTAGTTTTAGTTGTGTGAGTGAGCGAATAGCTTTCTTTTGTTTTGTGTCTATGGCAACAATAATAACAAAGATGTCAACTCCTCAATAAAAAAGAGTTTAATGTTTTGCATTTTGAGAGTTGTAAATGAGTTGTGACAGTTCAACGTGCGTTTCGTAGGCAGTTTAATCGCGATCCCCCCAATGCCAACCAACATCTGTCGATGGCATAATCAGTTCGCAACGACCGGTTGTCTGTGTAGAGGCAAAAGTGAGGGACGACCAAGAGTGTCTGAGGAGAATGTTGCTGCTGCAACATTTTAAGCGCAAAGTCAGCGTAATCAGTAGGCTTTAGAGCCTGTAACAATTGTAAAATGTAGTGACGCATATGTAAGCGTTTTCGTAAGACCTTTCACACTGTCATTACTGGATTGGTCGTCATGGTCCAAATGATAGGCTTGTCTCCAGTAGCCTCCTAGATCACCGGATCTCACGCAATGCGATTTTTTCCTTTGGGGTTTTGTAAAGGACAGAGTCTACTTGCCTCCATTGCCTGCTAACCTGCCCGAGTTGAGAGACAGGATTCGAGAAGTTGTTGCTGCCATCAACCCATACATGCTTATTAATGTATGGGAAGAGTTAGCCTACAGGTTGGATGAGTGTCGTGTAACAAAATAGGCTCACATTGAACACCTATGACCTTTTAATGTAAACTGAAGATGTTACTCTTTCATTTAACATGTGTTTTGTTCTTGTCATAGTTAGTTAAAGTATAATTCAACACTTTTAAAATCTATCTATTCTCTATCTTCGGGTTTTCACAGCTGCTGCCGCCTTCCCGTGCCAAACCTCCAAAGCCTACGATCTTGGGTATCTTCGATGCTTAGCCCTCTTGCTTGCATTACTATCTTCGTGTTTTCACTATATTATTTTATGTACACCCGGTAGTACTTGTGCCAACTCACCACTAGAGGAATTGAGTACCTGCTATAGGTAGCATATCTAGGTTGTGGAAGCAAGCTATAACGGCTGAGGGATACGATATTCTGAGCATATAAATTCTTAACAAAAGAAAGACAATAGATATTACAAAAAAACATTTACTGAAGAGCTTTCTTACACTAAAATGTGTGATAACTAGGAAGCGGACTTTTATGTAATAAAAGATAAGATTGCAATGCAGATAGTATATATTATTCAACTGTTTGTGTGTGAAACAAGACAAAAGACAGTCATAAGTCTAACTTCTCATTATACTATTCAACTGTTTGTGTGTGGAACCAAAACAAAAGACAGTCATAAGTCCAACTTCTCATTATACTACTCCGTATTTAACTGTTTGTGTGTGGAACCAAAACAAAAGGCAGTCAGAAGTCTAACTTCTCATTATACTATTCAACTGTTTGTGTGTGGAACCAAAACAAAAGGCAGTCATAAGTCTAACTTCTCATTATACTATTCAACTGTTTGTGTGTGGAACCAAAACAAAAGACAGTCATAAGTCTAACTTCTCATTATACTATTCAACTGTTTGTGTGTGGAACCAAAACAAAAGACAGTCATAAGTCCAACTTCTCATTATACTATTCAACTGTTTGTGTGTGGAACCAAAACAAAAGACAGTCATAAGTCCAACTTCTCATTATACTATTCCACTGTTTGTGTGTGGAACCAAAACAAAAGACAGTCATAAGTCCAACTTCTCATTATACTATTCAACTGTTTGTGTGTGGAACCAAAACAAAAGGAGTCATAAGTCCAACTTCTCATTATACTATTCAACTGTTTGTGTGTGGAACCAAAACAAAAGGCAGTCATAAGTCCAACTTCTCATTATACTAATCAACTGTTTGTGTGTGGAACCAAAACAAAAGACAGTCATGAGCCTAACTTCTCATTATACTGTTCAACTGTTTGTTTGTGGAACCAAAACAAAAGACAGTCGTAAGTCCAACTTCTCATTATACTACTCCGTATTCAACTGTTTGTGTGTGGAACCAAAACAAAAGACAGTCATAAGTCCAACTTCTCATTATACTACTCCGTATTCAACTGTTTGTGCGTGGAACCAAAACAAAAGGCAGTCATAAGTCCAACTTCTCATTATACTATTCATCTGTTTGTGTGTGGAACCAAAACAAAAGACAGTCATAAGTCCAACTTCTCATTATACTATTCAACTGTTTGTGTGTGGAACCAAAACAAAAGGCAGTCATAAGTCCAACTTCTCATTATACTATTCAACTGTTTGTGCGTGGAACCTTAAACAAAAGGCAGTCATAAGTCCAACTTCTCATTATACTATTCAACTGTTTGTGTGTGGAACCAAAACAAAAGGCAGTCATAAGTCCAACTTCTCATTATACTATTCAACTGTTTGTGTGTGGAACCAAAACAAAAGACAGCCATAAGCCTAACTTCTCATTATAATATTCAACTGTTTGTGTGTGGAACCAAAACAAAAGACAGTCATAAGTCCAACTTCTCATTATACTACTCCGTATTAAACTGTTTGTGTGTGGAACCAAAACAAAAGACAGTCATAAGTCCAACTTCTCATTATACTATTCAACTGTTTGTGTGTGGAACCAAAACAAAAGACAAAAGACAGTCATAAGTCCAACTTCTCATTATACTATTCAACTGTTTGTGTGTGGAACCAAAACAAAAAACAAAAGACAGTCATAAGTCCAACTTCTCATTATACTATTAAACTGTTTGTGTGTGGAACCAAAACAAAAGACAGTCATAAGCCTAACTTCTCATTATACTATTCAACTGTTTGTGTGTGGAACCAAAACAAAAGACAGTCAAAAGTCTAACTTCTCATTATACTATTCAACTGTTTGTGTGTGGAACCAAAACAAAAGACAGTCATAAGCCTAACTTCTCATTATACTATTCAACTGTTTGTGTGTGGAACCAAAACAAAATACAGTCATACGCCTAACTTCTCATTATACTATGTTGCAATCTTATATTTTAGTACATAAAAATCCGCTCCCTAGTGATTACTATTGGGTAACAAAACCTCTCCTGAATTCACTTCTGTATGAATGTATGAATGAATGAACGAATGAATAAGCCACTCTAGCCCATGATGGACTAGGGTCTCCTACATGGAGATGCGCTCAAATATAATGTGGTTCATGTGGGGAGCAACTCCACATATACGGATAACACAGATCTAAGTCTACTCTTATAATTTAAGGGGGCGATGGGTGAAAAATTGACCATTTGAGATCAAAATTAGCATTTTTTTGTTTTTTGTACTAAAAAATAGCCTGTGCTCTAATGTATATGTTGGCAAAGTTTCAGAGGCCTGTGACGCTTCTAAGTGCCCTAAATTACGTCAGAGTTAAAAGGCTGCACCAGTTAAATATTACCTCCATGCAAATCTTTAAACTTGTTTTTCCACACTTTTATTTCCACTGCATTTTTGTACATTCAAAATTGAATGGAATTCAAAAATTTTGTCCTAGAAGGTTCAAATTATTACTGTTTGTCCTAAAAACAATGGGTAACAAAGTAGTGCATGGGTTTCATGATTGAAGTAGTATTTTAAGACATAAAAAATAAAATGTATGCAATTATTAATTTTTTTGTAATTCCACGCATGAGGTACAACATTTTTTTGTTCTCTCTTTGTATTCACATTATGAGAATTCTAATGCATGATGTTTTTGTAAATATTTTAAGGGTCTTGCAAAAAAATCAGACATTTTGCTAAAAATTGTGAAACCCATTTAATTATAATATATGCATTTTTTAAATATAATATTTAATAACTCATAAAATAAATGTCCACCGCTGTGGTATCGAGGTAGCGTGCTGCCTTGTCACGCAGCGGGCCCGGGTTCGATCCAGGTCGGGGTAGTTTTTCTGGGTGAGGTTTTTATCGGGGTTTTTCCTCACCTGTAAGACAAATGTCAGGAAATCTTTAAGGCCCAAACAGTCCCCGAAATCATATGGCCATCATCACCATCATACTTATCATCATCATCCTTCTCCGGTGTGGAAAGCAACGGGAAGCTACCACACCTACAATTCCCTAATAAAGCTTGAAAGCATAGCATTAAAATGCTATGATTGCAGTGAAAGACCTGCCCTCGGGCAGAATTACTATGGATGGATGTATAAAATCAATGTCTCTCAAGAATGAAAGTTAAACACGTGATTATGTATCATGTAGTGAATGTTTGTACAAAAAATCCAAGTATCTAGCTCAAAAAATGTATAAAATAGAAATTTCACCCATCACCCCCCTTAAAGTACATTTTAGGTTGGCAATATTGTGCAGTTTGTGATTGGAATCCATGTTTTTGATTTTTCAATGATGCACTTTTGTCTTCTTTCCCACAACTTCTGAATTTGGATCTACAAGTATGGTTAGTAGACTACATTGGTTGTACTTATGTATACTTTGTTGCAATTTCTTAGCTTCTGATGGCTGGTATAAGGCTGTGTGTAATTATGTTACAGATGCGCCCGCTGTGGCATGGCTTTCACTTTACCTCAAGAAGTGTCAAGACACGTGAGAGAAAGAGCTTGTGCATTTCCTGCTGCGGAAAACAAACCACAATCTTCGTCGATTGAGAAAAATGAAATTCCAGGAGAAGAAGCCGGTAGTTCTTCTATACCAGAAGAAATTGAACACGAAGAAGAAACCAAAACTTCGAAAGAGATGTTGAGCTGCAGCATGTGCCCTTATAGGACAGACTCAAGGGCGGAACTTCTCTTCCATGAAGTTCTGCATGGAAATCCGATCTCTGATCCAATCCTCGATGAAGATGCCGAACCGCAGACTCAGGTAAATACAATTTTTTTTTTTTTGCGCGATAGTGCGTTTAGTTGTACTTACAGCAATGGCGACCATGATTGAAAGTTCAGCTTCCTACATTTTGGGATTGCCAACCTAAATAACTATAATGTAATATTATATTTACACCCACGTGCGGGAAGTAAAACCACTGCCCTCTAGATATATTACGTACAATGTATATACAAAAAAATATCGAAAAGATATTGATAATATACATTATACGAAACAAATCACTGCATATTAAATTAACTGAACTTTATTTGAAACAATATAAAACAATAAATACGTACTTGCTGCCATATTATCAATAATCGGTCTCAAGGCCTCCTGTTGTTTCAACTAATAAACATTGCCCACACTATTAACATTAGTCAATTGTTTATAATGAACGCAAATATTTCCAACAAAAATGTATTATTTTACTATTATTTATTATTTTGAAAACACCACCACGCAAAAAAAAATGTATAACGGACGTTTGTGAAGTGTTTTACAGAATCTCGAAAATTAAAAACCTCGCTGTCGCTCGGTTTTTTAAAATTTTCCTAAATTCTGTAAAAACCACTTCCCAACCTCATATTGTAATGTATTATTGAGTACCGTGATTGTGTATTGTTGCAGGTTGAGAAGTACAGATGTCCTGTCTGTTCGCGTGAGTTCCGTAAAACATCATTACGTTGCCACCTGAGAACTCATACGGAAGAGCGGCCCTTCATGTGTAGCATTTGTTTCCGCGGTTTCGGACACAGATCGTCCTTGTTGACCCACATTAAACAGACACACCGCCAACAAGTGGGGTACACGTGCGAGTTTTGTTCATTCCACACCAGGAACAAGGGAACCATGGAGAGACATCGCCTCACCCACACAGATCGCAACAAACCCTTCCTCTGTGCTGTCTGTGGAGCCAGCTTCTTCCTAAAGTGAGTACCTTAACACAATTACATTCTATACTTATTTTTATTCTATTTTTACCAGACGCCTCCAAGTCTTTAGTAAATCTCCTCTCTGATTTTTGAGAATACAGTGGTAGCAAGTGGATGGGGAGGACTTTATTAGAGTATCATTTATTACAAAACAGAATTATTAACAAATGGATCGCTCAGGCAAATAGAAATAGAAAACTTATAATAAAATAAGAAATGCGCACAACGTGCAAAGAAGATTGTTTTTAGTCACTGCAGAGTTTAAACAACGATTCTGATCTCATCCTACAGTTTAACACATGATATTTCTCGCACTGTTCGCCACATCTTGCACACATGCAGTCTGGGCCGGGCTCGTGGAATCTCTGGTTGCTGCACAGCTTGTGGTGAAATCCATGCACAGCGAGTATGGTCACTGTGTGGCGCAATTCATATCCTCCCTGAATCCATTCACGGTGTGTCATGGCGTTAGTAATATAGAATTCTTCCCATATTTTGCGTTTCTTCTCGTGGAGTTCTTGCAGGAAGTCCTGGTAAGCTGGTGTCACTGGTAGTAGGAACTTCAGCCTCAGCTCTTCTATGTAGAATGGTTCTCTGGAGAGTTCATAAGCAAATCGTGAGGGCGTGTATTTGGAGAGACAGAGCACCCTTTTTAGGTATGTAGCTTTTAGTTTCTCTAATTTTTCTAAGTAAATAGAAAACTAGAGGATATCATACAGTAGGTAGGCAAAGAATGATATTGGAGAATTACATTAAGTATTTATTTTAAAGAATGAAACAAGAAGAGATACTAGATTGAAGTTTTATAAAACATTGGCAGTTCCTGCATTACTTTATGGGAGCGAAACTTGGGTAATGACAACAAAATTACAAAGTAGAGTACAAAGCGCAGAAATGAACTTCCTTAGAAGAACAAAATGCTGCACAAAATTGGATCGGATAAAGAATGAAGATATAAGAACAGAGTTAAATATATATCCATTGAATGAGAAAATCAGAGAATATAGAGAGAAATGGTTTACACATGTGGAAAGAATGAATGTAACAAGATTACCAAGAGCAGCATTCAACTATAAGCCAAGAGGTTCAAGGAAATGTAGGAAGACCAGTGAATAGATGGACAGAACAACTGTGAGGCGGAACAGGCAATTTTTGCCTAGCCCGTGAAGTGAAGAAGAAGAAGACTTATTTTTAATCTATTTTTACCAGACGCCTCCAAGTCTTTATTAAATCGCCTCTCGGATTTTTTAGAGTTCAATGGTAGCAAGCGGATGAAGAGGACTTTATTAGAGTAAAATTTAGTACAAAACAGAATTATTAACTAATGGATCGCTCAGGCAAATGAAATAGAAAACTTTCAGAAAACGAGAGGATATCATACTGGGCGTTTTCCTTCTGGTTTTCCTACAAGAAGCTTCCATGCACGTTTTTCATTCCCCCTTAGTGCCACATGTCCTACCATTGCCATTTACGAGACTTAACTGTTCTTATTATATCTAGCTTCCTATAAAGACCATGTAGTTCACTGTTGTGTAATTTTATCCATTCACCTGTCTGTTCATCTCTCTTTTGTCCAAAAATTTTCCCAAGAACTTTATTCTCTTCTTCTTCTTCTTCTTCTTCTTCTTCCTTCCAAGTATTAGGCCAATACCTGTTACGAACCTATAGAAAATTTTCCCTCCAGCGTTTCATAGGACGGCCCAGAGATCTTCGTCCTCTTGGTATATAATTATAGGCCTAAACAGCGTTGGGGATCCGATTTGAACTCATTCTATCAAGATGGTGTTTCCAATTTAGTTGGTACTGTTTAATATATTCCAAAATTGGCGTAGTCTTCAATTCTTTTAATATATCGGTGTTCCTTTTCCGATCCCATCGGGTATAACCCGCTGTTCTGCGCATGAATCTCATTTCACAAGCCGTTATTCTGCTTTCATGTTGTCTTTTTAATGTCCATGCTTCACTACTATAGGTCAACACTCTAGTCAAAGTGTTATATGAACTTAATCTGGTGTTTTTTGTACAAGGGATGGTTTCATAACTTGATTAATAATTCCCAAACTTTTATTATAACTAGTAATTTTTTCAGAGATATCCTTTTCATCCCAAGATAGAGGGATAATATCCAAGATATTTAAATTGATTAGATCTCTCTAAAATTGTATGCTTCATGCTTCACTACCATAGGACAACACAGGTCTAGCCAAAGTGTTATATAACCGTAATCTGGTGTTTTTTTTTACAAGGGATGATTCCATAACTTGATTAATAATTCCCAAACTTTTGTTATAACTAGTATTTTTTAGGGATATCCTTTTCATCCCAGATAGAGAGATAATATCCAAGATATTTAAATTGATTAGATCTCTCTACAATTTTATTCTGGAGACAGATTTTACTTTGTATGGGGTCCTTCCCAACTTTATTCTCAAATACTCGTAATCTTCTTTCCTCATACTAGATGAAATTTAATGATAATATTTTTCTTTCCCCATTGGGACTCTAATCACCGCCAGTCCAGTATTTCTGCACCATTTTGGTAAACAGATGAGGACAGAGACAAAACTAAGATTACATAACATCACATCAAAAGCTGCTCTAAAATACGGAACTTAAATTTGGATTTTAAGTAAAACTTCAAGTAAGCCAAATGCGCTTCTTACGATCATTGTTAGGAGTTAATAGACTGGATCACCAAAGGAACACTATTATCAAAGGAAAACTTGGAGTAACAAGTTTAAATGAAGATATACAAAGATACCAACAAGAATGGAAAAACCATCTGAGGAGAATAGCAAGAAATAGACTTCCAAAATTGGCATTCCAATATACCCCAACTGGACATAGGGACCAAGGAAGACCAAAACATCGGTGGAAAGATCAAGACCATATTCGCTAGGTTTACCGTACAGGCCACATGGTCTAAAACGAATTTGTCCATGGTGATTATGATGGCTTGCTGCCTTAAACCGCTCGATTACGGCGCGGAACCAATAGAAATTTGGTACATGAGAGGTGTAATGAGGAAGTGAGAGGTGATACAGGTGTGGTCAAAATGCAAGTCCCGCCGGCTCTACGTGACGTATCGGCGTGATTCCCCCTGTGCTATATGATAAACTGATTAATGATATGCACTGACTCGTCCACACACCAATTATCAAGTCGTGATCACGAATTATATCCTCACATCGCCCGCCAGATACAAGTATCCAACACAAATCACACATCTTGCATAATCACCATCTTCCAGACAAACATCACATATTGATTATTCCTTCTTTTGATATAGCGAGCAGATCTTGTTTGTTACCCCCTTCTGGCCTCCTCCTTGTGACTAGAGCCGAGAAATGAAATTTCATGTTTTAAGCAATTAGTCAGAGCACTGATAGAAAATATAATTACGTTTTATGATGTGTGGAATCAAATGAGAGTCAATACATTTTTCATATTTCATGATATTTAGCTAAATCTTCATAATTGTTACATTATATTGATTTTATATTGCTTTATGGCTGTCAACATTTCAATTATTTTTTAAAAATAAAAGTTCACACTTTTCCAATCATCCCCTGTATAATTTATCTCACTCAAATCATAGTTTAGGCTATATTATTCTCCAACCTCATTCTTGGCCTACCTAATGGCCGTTTATCCTCTCGTTTGCCTACAAGGAGTTTTCATGTCCTTCTTCAATTTCCCATTCGTGCCAAATGCCCTCTCCCATCGCAGTCTACGAGACTTAACTGTTCTTATTATATCTGGTTTCCTATAAAGACCATGTAGCTCACTGTTATATAGTTTCCTCCATTCACCTGTTTGTTCATCCTCTCTTTGGACAAAATGTTTCATAAGAACTCTATTTTCAAATAATCGTAGTATTTTCTCCTCCCTTAAAGTAAGAATCCATGTTTCACATCCACATAACAAAACTGTGAAAATGAAAGTTTTATATCACACACACACACACACACACACACACACACACACACACACATATATATATATATATATAATATATATATATAAGAAAACACACACACACATATATCTTATAGGCCTACATATATAAGAAAAATAAGTGTTTGAATTGGATTCGCCTGGTAGTGTAATGGATATCACGCTGAGGTACAGACTCAGAGATCCGGGTTCGAATCCCGTCCGGGCATTTATTTTTCTTATCATACCATATATATATATATATATATATATATATATATATACATATATAGAGAGAGAGAGAGAGGGAGAGGTAAAGTGATCCCACTACAGGCAGGACAGGCAATAGGAGACCATTACGGTAGTAGGAGGTTACGACTCCCACTCTTTCTAGAGTTCCGATTGTCTGGAATCTAGACAATCGGCACTTGACGTCAGCGGGGTTGTCAGCCCTGCGTGACAGCTGCCTATACCCCCAAAACAAGCCTCTGCTACTCATATCAGTTAGAGGTTGAGTCGATCCCAGGGTAATGGTGCCACCAGAAGGCTTGGATCAACTTAAAAATCTTGTCTCCACCGGGACTTGAACCCTCGACCTTCCAATTTGTAGCATATTACTTTAACCAACTACTCAACGCATGCCCCATATATATATTTATGTACTTATAACATCAAAATATACAAGCGTTACTGCTATAAAGTAAATATTCTCTTTAAACATTTGCTTTCCTATTATGGTGGCCACTAGATGTCAGTTGGAACGACTTCCCGCTACCTCTTGTGTGAATTGAGAATACTATATATATAAGAAAATGTATATTTGTAATATTTAATTTTAGGAAGTTATATTTTGAGGTTATTTTAATTATATTATTTTTGGTCTGGACATCTTACCTCAATATTAATGTTGATTTGTTCTTGGACATGTTTCAAAACAATTATGTTTTATCGTCAGCTTTCCCAGACCAAAAATAATATAATTAATGTATATTTGTGTTGGAATACTTGAGTGGCTCAGTTGGTTAGAGCGCTAAAAGTACAGAATTTAGAGATTCGGATTCAAATCCCGATTCAAGCATTCATTTTTCTTTTCATATCATGTATATATCATCATCATCATTCATCCATGCAAGCATTAGGCCGTGTGGCCTGTTACGGTCTCAAAGAGGAATTTTCCATCCAGCGCTTTTTTGGACGTCCCAGCGATCTTCTGCCTTGGGGGCAGTAGCGAAGTATGGCTTTTGGAATTCTATGAGATGGCATTCGTTGAAGATGTGCTTTCCAGTTGTTCTGGTAAATTTGTATATGGTGAAGAATGGGTTCTACATCCAACTCTTCCATAATTTCCTCATTTCTTTTATGGTCCCACTCTGTGTAGCCTGCTGTACTGCGCATAAATCGCATCTCACTTGCTGTTATTCGGCCTTCATCTCTTCTTCGTATTGTCCATGCTTCACTACTATATCTTAATACTGGTCTTGCGAGAACCTTATAAAGCCGTAATCTTGTGTTCTTCTGTACTAAAGATGGTTTCATTATACTGTTAATTATATATATATATATATATATATATATATATATATAGATATTATAAATATATTTTTGACATTTGGCAATGAAGGCAAATATGATATGAAGGCAAATATCATATTTGCTATATATTTCATATCATATTTGCTATATATTTCATATCATATTTGCCTTCATTGCCAAATGTCAAAAATATATTTATAATATCTATATATACAAGCGTTACTGCTATAAAGTAAATATTCTCTTTAATAATTTGCTTAACTGTTACGTTAGCCGCTAGATGGCAGTTGAATGATATTTCCGCTACCTCTTGTGTGAATTGAGAATACTACGGGTCGAATTATACAGTAAAAGGCGTTCTCTGCTGATAAAGTTTTATCCAAACACATTTTTCTTACTCAGAAATCTATTCACGCGGTAATAATTGTAGCTACCTGACAAGGTACCTTAAGATCGTAGCTCAAGATATAAACTTATGTGAAAATCCCGAAGGGAACCGATGGTAACCGATGTAGTTTGAAACTTATCCAAGATGTCGGACCTTGAAGACTTCGATCATGTTTTCGGTATACGCGGAGAAGAGGAATTTGATAGAGTCTACCAAAGAATTCAACTGGAAGAACAGGAGAATCGGCGTAATATTGCGCGTCGCAGACGTGTTTGTATACGGTATTATTTGCGGGATGCAAGCATAAATGCATTCCTCTATAGCAGACGAAAATAACGGAAGTGGTTTTATCGCTGAGAATTCTGGGTAATTCGTTACCAATATTACGAAAACGTCAACATTCATGCATGACCGGTTAAGGCGGCCGTTAATTCGATCTCAGCTCACCAGTGACTGGAAGTAATTTGAGTAGAGACTAATGTATTTGCATACGACCCGTAGGGTCGTATAAGAAAATTGTATGTTTGTCTTGGAATTCTTGGGTAGCTCAGTTGGTTAGAGCGCTAAAGGTACATATATATATATATATATATATATATATATATATATATATGAGCTAAGTAAAGTGGCCGATACTGATTTAAAATGTTATGTTTATGACATCAATTGTCATGATATGTGTGCTTTTGTACAAACAATGAACTGTTTTGTAACTAAACATGTATGAGGTATTTACCCTTAGAATTTATTATTAAAGTTTTATAATTCACAGTAACTGAAAATGTTTCTGGAAGATTATTGTAACCTGAACAAGAAGTGAGGCTCTTCTTGTTGGATACTTAAAACACCATAAATTGCACAACACAAAGATACGTGACGTTTAATGACTGGAGCTGTAAAACGGGAATACAGCCACGTACCGGTGCTGGGTGTTGAAAGCGAAATGGCACAACTATTAACTCCCAACTACCCGTATCTATTGCTTAACAAACATATTACAGTAAGAGTGAGAAAACGGCCATCAAAGAAAACCAACAACTTTAAACAGCTATTATTCTGCCTTATGATACCTATAACTCTATCACTCATAAAAAAAAAAATTCTTTAACAAGATATTTGACCTTTACTTTTAATAGTTTATTTCAATTTGTTTTAATTTTTAATCTACATTAACAAAGGCAGATAGTAAACAAATAGAGGCTGCTGAAATGAAGATGTTGAGAACAATAGCAGGATACCAAAGGACCGATAAAAATAAAAACGAAGATATAAGAACAGAGTTTAATATATTTACTCTCTGTGAAAGAATAAAATATTATCAAAATGCTTATTTCAGCACGTATTACGAATGAATGAACAGCGCATACCAAGAAGAATGTGTAATTATGAACCAAAATGGAGAAGAATGTTGGGAAGACCATTGAAGAGATAAAGTAAAGTGATCCCACAACAGTCCCGGAGGCCCTTGGGGTAGTAGGAGGTTAAGGCTCCCACTTTTTCTAGACAATCGGCACTTTATGTCAGCCGGGTTGTCAGCCCTGCGTGACGGCCGCATTTACCCCCAGAGCAAGCGTCTGGTACTCATTTCCGTTAGAGGCTGAGTCGACCCCAGGGCCATAGTGCCGCCAGAGGGTTTGGGTCAGTTTAAAAATCCTGACCCCAACGGGACTTGAACCCTCGACCCTCTGGCTTGTAGCTCAGTGCCTTAACCACTACGCTACGGCGTGCCCCATAAGTAAAGTGATCCCACGATAGGCCCGGAGGCCCTTGGGGTAGTAGGAGGTTAAGGCTCCCACTTTTCTAGAGATGGAAGGGCCAATTCGATCTATAATGAGATCGGAACAGTCCATTGGGCTCAATCCTTGTTGTTGATGTTATTGATAGCATATGTTTATAATCTTAATGTAAGACTGTAAAAAGTTATGTCGTTGTCCATTTTTTGTTAGAGCCTATTTTGAATTTTTAGTGCCTATATTAATGATTTTTAGTGCCTTTTTGCCTGGTTATTTTTAATTTTTTTAAGTGCCTAACATCCGGACTCTAATGATGACAATATAAAAGTCATCTACCCGCTCAGTGCGGAGCCCAATCGCGAAAAGTGCATTAGAACACAGAGTTTCTATTATTTTCAATGACTTTTGTCTGGCATTGGTTTTTGAAGAAAGAATATATTTTTATGGACAATAAAGAATCTTAAAAATGTTTAAGATGTGATTAGATTGAAGAAACTTATAAAGAAATAAAGATAGGAATGATGTTTGAGATTTTGATCAAGACGAGATTATAAATGCTGATTTATTGAATTATGTTATGGGATGCATCACTAGAGTTTATTGTCTTTTCTACTCCGCCCAACGTACATCGTGTAAAGAATATCGTCTCTACGTGATCAACTCAATAATGTTACATCATGCATCAAAATCAAGCTGAGAATAATCTCAACTTCCCTCTCTCCCTCTCTCTCTTTCTCCCTCTCTCTTTCTCTCCCTCTGACTTGGTTAAACTTATTCTCCTGTAATAGATGTTTTATCCTCCACGCCAGCCGGGCCTTGCAAGGACACAAGCTGTTGGGAGAGGGTATTTAGTATGAAGATTTTCGGGCTCGTAAAATAACAGCATCATCATCAACAACAAGGATTAAGCCCAATGGCCTGTTCCGATCTCATTATAGGTCGAATTGGTCCTTCCATCTCTTCAATGGTCTTCCCTCAACATTCTTCTCCCTTTTGGTTTATAATTATACATTCTTCTTGGTATGCGCTGTTCATTCATTCGTAATACGTGCTGAAGATAAGCATTTTGATAATATTTTATTCTTTCACAGAGATTAAATATATTAAGTTCTGTTTTATATCTTCGTTTTTCTTTTTATCGGTCCTTTGGTATCCTGCTATTGCTCTCAACATCTTCATTTCTGCAGCCTCTATTTGTTTACTATCTGCCTTTGTTAATGTCCAGGTTTCACATCCATAGATAAGAGATGGAACTGCCAATACTTTGTAAAACTTCAAAATAGTTTCTTTTCTAGTCTTATTCAATAAATGCGTTTAATTGTGCCACATAGATAATTGAATGTGTTGTATTTTAGTGTTTATCTAAATTTCTGTTATTGCCCAAATGACATCCCAAATAATTAAAATTCTGAACTTGCTCTATAATTACATTGTTTATCATTATTGTTGTTCTTATTGCACATTTTCCTTTCAGAGCTAATATTTTTGTTTTAGTTGTAGATATTCTTAAATTGTATTTTAGAGAGATATTATTTAAAGAAATTTAAGCCTAAATTAATACCCCTGACCAATATTTAATCGAATTTCTTCTTCTTGTAAGCCCATGTTTCCCTTAACAGAGATTTAGGCGCTCTCCTCCTACAGGGAAGAATTTGAACCATACTAATTTAGTTACACTTGTTTTCATATAGATGTCATTTGAGTGGTCCGTGGTCAGCGTTCCGCCTCATACTGACATCTAGAAAACCAAGGTAGTACTAGGACCGGAAAATTCGGTAAATTTTGTTTAGAGGCCTTTTCATTCAGGCTTAGGGATCTTTTACGAGCCTGAAAATATTCAGACTCGGGACCCACGGTTTAACGTCCCTCCCGGAGGACTTGCTCCTTGGATTTTTCCATCCTAAAAAAATCCATCGACCCCGGCAGGGTTTGAACCCGCGACCCTCGGGACCAGAGGCAAGGAGCATAACCACTAGTCCACCGCGGCCAATTAATCGAATTTCACCATGCAAATATTATATCCCAGTCATTATAGTTGGTTTTCTCAAATCTGGAGCCGCTACTTATTGTTTCTATTTAAATTCCTAAAAATTTAGGTTGGCATCAGTCCCATAATAGCCGAAATTCCTTGAGAACATTTCTTCTCCCTTGTAGATTCGACCAACACAAATCCCATAACTCTGAATCAAGATTTCATGCCTTAAACCGCTCTTATTATATCTGGTTTCCTATTAATTTGCCTCAGACTCTATTATAATCCCAACTTCAAAACTTCAAAAACTAAAATTATGGCTTTTCAGGGCAAAAATAGTGATTCACAATGAAATTATAGAACAGATAGCACACTTTAACTATCTTGGTTCAGATATAACATATAGCTATGATTGGGATATACATAATAAATTAAACCGATATCAAATAATGTGTGGCACCATAAGAAGAACCCTCCGAAAGACTCAAAGAGAAACTCAGCTCAGGTTTTATAAAATTATGGCTGTTCCTGTTCTTTTATGTCGATCTGAATCTTGGGTACTTACAAAAAAGATATCTCACACATTCAAGCCACTGAAATGAAATTAAGATCCGTAAAAGGATGTACACGCATGGATAGATTACACAATGAATCAATAAGAAATGAACTGGAGATATTTTCAATAGTTGATAAACTAGAAGAGCACAAATACCAATGGAAAGAACATTTAGACAGAATGGACAATACAAGGTTACCCAAAAAGATCAATACCTACAAACCACATGGAAAAAGATCTTTGGGACGGTCAAGGAAACGATGGACTTGAGACCGGAACAGGTCGCATTGACCTAATTCTGGAAAGGAAGAAGAAGAAGAAATATTAACTCCCGGGTGTTATAGTTGGTTTTCTCAAATCTGGAGCCGCTACCTATTGTTTCTATTCAAATTCCTCAAGATTTTAGGTGGGCATCAGTCCCATAATAGCGGAAATTCCTTGAGAAAAATTCTTCTCCCTTGGGGATTCGACCAACAGAAATCCCATAACTCTGAATCAAGATTTCATGCCTTAAACCGCTCTTATTATATCTGCTTTCCTATTTAATTTGCCTCAGACTCGGGTCCGACGGCTTAAAGTGCCTCCCTAAAGACTTGTCCCTCGGATTTTTCATTCTAAAATAATGTGTCGACCTCGGTCGGGTTTCGGCACGCGACTCTCGGAACCAGAAGCAAGGAACCAAACTCCTAGATCTTACTTACTTACTTTACTTACTTACTTACTCACTGGCACTATCGAACCCATAGGTTCATGGTCGCGCGGACATAAGCTCTCCTACATGATTATCCTGGGCTAATGCTTTCCAATCATTCCCTGTATAATCTATTTCCCTCAAATGATAGTTAATGTTGTTCTCCCACCTCATTCTTTGTCTACCAACTGGGCGTTTTCCCTCTGGCTTTTCTACAAGAAGCTTCCATGCACATCTTTCATTCCCCATACGTGTAACATGTCCTGCCCATCGCAGTCAACTAGACTTAACTGTTCTTATTATATCTGGCTTCCTATAAAGACCATGTAGTTCACTATTAAGTACTCTTCTCCATTCACCTGTCTGTTCATTTCCCTTTGGTCCAAAAATTTTTCCTAAGAACTTTATTCTCAAAAACTCGTAATCTCATTTCCTCCCTTAAAAGTAAGAGGCCATGTTTCGCACCCATATAATATAACTGGTAGAATAATAGTTTTATATATTTTCAGTTTAACGTTTTTTGAATGGGGTTGGGACATCAAAAGTCTCTGCAATGCATAAAAGCAGCCCTAGACCACCGAGGCAAAATAATGTCGACTCTTTAAATAATTTTAAATGAGGAGGAAGTATAATTTCTCTCCAGTTCACCTTTGTCTTCAATATTCGCACAAAAGTAATATATTAGAGCTATCTAATAAATATGAAACTCTGGTTCAACCTCCCCTCCCCCCTCCAGTAAACTGTTCCCAACACTTGGGGTCGCTGTTTCTTACATCTGTAATATAGTTATTTTAATTACATAAGTAATACTTGGCTGTGATCTAAAGCACATTAGCATCACGTGGTGTGGTGTCATGAACACCTGCAAGTATTTGTATACGGTGGTAATCTGGCAACACGGCAACGTATTAAGACGTCGTAACTACCTTCTCAAGATGTAACGCGCACTCTGTAAATACCGCCCGCCATTATCTGCAAATTAACACTCATTAGCACGACTGCACTGCTTCTCATTTCAACTAATTTTAAATTTATTCACGGACTAATGTTGTACACGCACTTTATTTAACTCACGTGGTGTGTAAAGAGAGATATCTACATAAATTGTGAAAAATGAATATGGCTGGGATAATATGATATTTTATTATTGTGCCACAAAAACAAAACATTGATATTGATAAAATATTGTTATTATCATTATTATTATTATTTTTATTAGTAGTAGTAGTAGTAGTAGTATTAGTAATAGTAAAAAGGTAAATGTATCCCACTACAGGCCTCAGGAGGCCCTTGGGGTAGTAGGAGCTTAGAGCTCCCACTTTTCTGGACAATCGGCACTTGATGTCAGGCGGGTTGTCAGCCCTGCGTGACGGCCGTCTTTATCCCAGAACAAGCGTCTGGTACTCATTTCCGTTAGAGGCTGAGTCGACTCCAGGGCCATAGTGCCGCCAGAAGGTTTGGGTCAGTTTAAAAATCCTGACCCACCGTGACTCGAACCCTCGACCTTCCGGCTTATAGTGCAGTGTCTTAACCACTACGCTACAGCGAGCTCCGTAATAGTAGTAGTAGTAGTAGTAGTAGTAATATTTCACGCTACAGTGTTTTTCTTCAACGCAAGGTGTTTTGTCGCACGAGATCTTAGTCTAATATGTCTTCATTCCTAACTCCCCTTGCTTCCATTCTTATTCTTACTCCATGTCTTGGTCTACCACTTCCCTCCTTCCTCTAGCCTCTCATTTAAGGTCCTTCTTTGGCAGTCTACTCCCTTCCATTCGTATGAGGTATCCATAACCTAAAACGCGTTTCTTCTATTTTTTCGAATATGTATTTTTCTACTTGCATGATTTTTCTTATTGTTCTCGGCCTATTCTTAATTCACCCACTCTCGAAATTCTTGTTGATAATACTATTAATAATAATAATAATAATAATAATAATAAATAATAATAATAAATAATAATAATAATAATAATACATCTCGTCTACCAAAACAGGCTTTACGATATATTTCAAAAGGTATAATAATAATAATAATAATAATAATAATAATAATAATAATAATAATTATTATTATTATTATCTTCTTCTTCTTCTTCTTCTTCTTTTCTTCTTCACCTTCAACTTCAAGGTTAGGCTGTATCCCTCCATCCGGTCATGGGGGGTCTAACGCAGCGTTTACCTTTTGAAATATATCGTAAAGCCTGTTTTGGTAGACGAGATGTATTATTATTATTATTATTATTATTATTATTATTATTATTATTATTATTATTATTATTATTATTATTATTATTATTAGTAAAAAATGGCAGAATTCGAATAGCTAGGAACAATAATTACAAACAGCACTGAGACGCACAATGAAATGAAACATAGTCTCGACTGTGAAGATGCCATTATGTATTTCAGGGACTGTTGTCATCGCAACCTCTCTAAAAAAAATGATGAACTCAAACAAAATATAAAACTGTTATTCTCCCAGTTATACGGTTAGAAGATCTACTTTAGCAGAGAAGAAAAAAATCACGAGTATTTTAGAATAATATAATTAAGAACATTTTGGACCAAAGAGAGATGTACAAGAAGGTAAATGGAAAAAAATACATAATAGTGACCTACATGGTGTTTATAAAAAACCACACATAATAAGAACAGTAAAGTCTCTTAGACTGCATTGGGCACGAATGGAGAATGAAAGATGAGCATAGAAACTTCTTATAAGAGAAACCACAGTGAAAGATCACAGTAGTAAGGCGAAGAATCAAGTGGGAGAAAAAAGATTAACCATGAATTGAGGAGGTGAATATCCAAGGGACGGTTGGAAAATGTTTGTTGAAGAGCTTATGTCCGTGTGGCCATGGACTTCCGGGTTCAATAGTACCATTTACTTAGTTTGGTAGTTAATTAGCTATATATAATTAAAATGTATCTCATCCATGAACCCATGCACACATATTTCTCTCTCTCTCTCTCTCTCTTCTCTCTCTCTCTTTCTTTCTCTCTCCCACACACACCAAATGCACTATAAGGTATTTAACTAAGAAAACTTAATTTATAGGATAAGACCCAGTTCGCAGTAAAATTGTTATTAATAATAAAATATTAGAACAAACTAACACATTTAACTATCTCGGATACCAAGTTACATACGAAGAGGAAAAATATTTTAGTCAAAAAAATTATAAAATTTATCAGAGTAATAGGAATTATAAATAATATTTTCGAGCAAGACACACGAACTAGAATTTACAAAACACTGGCCAGACACATATCACGTTACGTCAGTGAGGCCTAGACAATTCGCAGTGTAGATGAACAAAGACTAACTGCGGCAGAAATGACATTTATGAGACAAGAACAGACCATAAAAGGAATTCTGAGATTCTCAAAGAATTACAAACAGAATCAGTCATGGAATATGTACAAAAATACAGAAACAACTGGAAATCTCAGGTAAGAAAATGAGCAGAACAAGAATAAAACGTCAAATCTTACCAGCCACCAGGCAAGAGAAAATTTGGCAGACACTTCAAACGTTGGATTGAGACCGTAACAGACCACTAGGTCCATCACATAAAAGGAAGAAGAACTTAATATATAATATCATTTGATAGGATAGAAATATCACATTGTAGTTTACATTATTACAAACAGATATTCCTTCATGTACTCTATGTTTGTGTGTGTGTATCCTAATAGGATGCAGATTTTCAGTTTCAAGAAATAAAAGAATATTACATTTTGAAAACAGTAAACAAATATTGCATAGAGATTGCTAATGTGTGGATAGTGTATGTGGTGAAAAACAACATGGCTGCTCATTAAAAATACTGAGATTACAGTAAACAGAGGCTTGTTTAAAAGGAGGGACAGGCAGATGTACAGCGGGTACGTATATCTGCCGGCGCTCACAGAGGCTACCAGCAAATCATTGTATACAGAGAGAGGCCTACAATTTGCATTCATGAGCGGTTCAAGAGCATTTTTCGAACATTTTCGGGACCATTATTTTCATTCAAAATGTTGGGAGACTTCCAATGTTTTTCGTTCTTATTTTATATATGCTTTCACTCTTAGATTGCAATGTATACAATAAGATAAATTTGGTGCATTATTTAATATTTTTAATAAAACAATAGAAAAACAAATGGTTAGAAATTACTTAAATGTGTGTTGAATTACGCAATATACTGATAACATACAGTTACACATGATTTTGTTTTCACTGCGGTCCGACACGTTCAAGTAGCTGACATAAGAAATTGGGTTTTCATCTTCTTATTCCAACACATCGAAAAATTTGTATGTCCTCACCATTCCACCGCCCTCCTCCAACGCTCATCTTCCACCAACACGATATTCGAGGACCCGGTAAAGCCAATTTTGCGCTCTCATTGGCCGACGGATAAAACACGCGTTCTTTTACACTAACTAACTCACTAGCACCCGTAGGTTCATGGCTGCGCAGACATAAGCTCTCCTTATATCCCTATCCAGAGCCAATGTTTTCCAATCATCCCCTGTATAATCTACTTCCCTCAAATCATAGTTAATGTTATTCTCCCACCTCATTCGTGGTCTACCAACTGGGTGTTTCCCTCTGGTTTTCCTACAAGAATCTTCCATGCACGTCTTTCATTGCCCATTCGTGTCACATGCCCTGCCCGTCGCAGTCTACGAGACTTAATTATTCTCATTATATCTGGCTTCCTATAAAGACCATGTAATTCACTGTTATGCAGTCTTCTCCATTCATCTGTCTGTTCATCTCTCTTTGCTCCAAAAAATTCCTAAGAACTTTATTCTCAAATACTCGTAATCTCCTTTCCTCGCTTAAAGTAAGAGTCCATGTTTTGCAACCATATAATATAACTGGTAGAATAATAGTTTTATACATTTTCAGTTTAACGTTTTTTGAAAGGAGTTGGGAAGTCAAGGGTCTCTGTAAAGCATAATAACATGCATTTCCAGAATTGAGCCTATGTTTAATTTCCTTGTGCATCTCATTCCTGTTTGTGATTATTGTTCCTAGGAATTTGAATTCAGCCACTTCCTCAAAATTTCCCTCATTTGTCATTAGCTGTCCATTTCCATTATATACTGAATTTCTACGTGTGACCATATATTTAGTTTTACTGATATTTACTTCCAGTCCTAATTCCTTAGTGTTACTCAATAGTGTGTGCATGTTGGCCTTTAGTATCTCCTCGCTATCGGCCAGTAGTACTACATCATCAGCATAAACTAACAGCTTAACATGAAATGAGTAAAAATTAATATAAACAACTTTTTTCTCATTGGTTGATAGATAGGTCACCATCCATCTTCAAGTATATACTCACAGAAGCTAGCAATATAAATACAAGTTTAGTATACTATCTACAATCAACAGATACTTATTTCTATCCTCGCAGGTAAAGAAGGTAATATAGAGGAGACAAGAATAGCTATTGGCCACATATCATACTATTAATGATTTTAAAAACTCCAAGCGCGACAGGCCTAGAAAGCCCTTGGCCTCACATCCACATGTGTTAATCACAGAGGTAGATGATCATCTAGCCAGTGTAGGGGTGACATGTGGTCAGCATATCAGGTCCCCAGCCGGCTATTAATGATTAGAATATGTAAAATTTGTAGGCTTTCACGGCGGTGTATTGATTCTTGTTTAGTTGGTCTTCCGGACTAAATGGCCGTGGTCCAGTTTAGCCGATACTCGACATTTCATCGACATAGAGGATGTCTACCGCAATAATAGAAGTCTATTAGCTGCAGAACACAGAAGTCCATTCTATCAAAAAATTGTTAACGAAATTAATTAAATTTAACCATACTTATTTTTATTTCCGTTAAAGTTTATTTATTAAAATGTCACCCACTAAATAGTATAGGGTGTCCCAATAAGAACGCCGGATTTGAATTGGCAGCCATTTTTTTACTATGAGGTTGGCAGCACTCTACCTACGCTTTTTGTTTTTCTATATTTGTTGTAATTACTGGATATAGAGCGTTACACTGCTGAACAACGTGTTTTAATTGTGAAAACTCATTACCAGAATTGCGAGTGTTATGCTCAAACTGTTTGAAGGCTTCGTGCGCTCTCAGGCCGGAATAATGCGCCTAATGAGCCAACTGTTCGGAAGCTGATCACGAAATTCGAGGCAACAGGGAACGATGCAAATATTCCAACACCCGAACACACTCGTCGTACGCGGTCTGTTCAGAACATCGTCATTGTGAGAGATAGCGTTCAGGTGAGTCCGAACAAATCCATTCGTCGACGTTCACAGCAGTTAGGCATTTTAAGAAGTTCATTGCAGAGGATTCTCGTGAAACATCTGCACACGCATGCATTTAAAGTGCAGTTAACCGAAGAACTGAAACCAACAGACCATTTGCAACGAAGAAAGTTCGTTCAGTGTATTCTTGAAAGGCAACATGCAGACCACAACTTTACCAACAAAATTATCTTTAGTGACGAGGCTCATTTACATCTTTCAGGCTTCGTAAACAAACAGAACTGTTGCATTTGGGGAACAGAAAACCTTAAAAAATTATTGAAAAGGGATTACACCCTCAACAAGTGACTGTTTTGTGTGGACTTTGGACCAGTGGAGTAATAGGGCCTTACTTTTTCGAAGATGACGATAATAATAATAATAATAATAATAATAATAATAATAATAATAACAATAATAATAATAATAGCTTTATTTTACCTGGCAGAGTTAAGGCCTTAAGGCCTTGTCTACCACTCAACCAGGTTTAAAAAAATACAAACAAAAAATAGTCTTAAATCTAAATTACAATATATATATATATATAAACGATTACAAGTTATGAATACAATACAATTAATATTTATAATGTATTTTGATTTACTCTAAATTTAACGAATTAAATATATAATATGTACAATATATATATATATATATATATATATATATATATATAAACAGGAAAAGATTAATGACATAGTATAAAATTAAATAAATAGAGAAAAATTAATTATTAGACAACAGGTAACTGTATAAGCGTGACTTAAAGGTACCAAGTGTGCGGCAACCCCTGATATCTTGAGGAAGGAGATTCCAGGAGCGGGCAGAGGCTACTGTGAAGGAAGTAGAATAGGAGGAAGTGCTATGAAGAGGAATTGTTAGCAGACTGCTATCTTGTGATCTAGTGTCAATATTGTGGTAAGAGGATAACTTCTCAAATCTAGACCCCAGGTAAGTAGGGATGGTAATGCCACAACAATTAATGGAGAACGTTACCGTAATATGGTTAGGAATTTCTTGTGGCCTTATTTGGATGACATTGATTACGAACAGTTGTTGTTCCAGCAATATCGTGACACCTCCAACGAGACTATTCATCGGTTGCATGAGAAATTTCCAAACCGAATCCTTTCGCGCAGAGGTGACCAAAACTGGCAACCAAGGTCATGTGACTTGACACAATGCGACTTCTTTATTTGGGGGTTTCTCAAATCACAGGTTTATGAACACTATCCCCGAACCATACAAGACCTGAAGCAGGAAATTCGACGTATCAGCGCCGAACTCCAGGCGCAAGACTGCAAAAGTAATCACAAATTCCATGGAGCATCTCGTGGTAGACATATGCCAGATGTCATTTTCCATACTTAAATCGGAACGAATACCCTTTGTGTTCATGTATAAATATCTCATTTTTTCAAATATAGTTTATTTTGTGCATTATTAAATCCGGCGTTCTTATTGGGACAATTATTGGGACATTTATATTTTTTAATTTAATTCGCTAAATTGTCACAATCGTCATCACTATCATGGTTTCAAGGATTAGGCCACTGCCAGTTCCGGCTTCACAAGATGTCACTCATCATTTTCAAGGACGTCCAAGATCACGACGTCCTTTTGCTTCATGGTTTCTCATCAGCAGTGGAAATATTTCCTCTCTCATTCTCTCCACGTGTTTATTCCACTTTTTGTCTACAATTTATTACTTTATCATATAATTGTTATAATTTATTACTTCATCATATAGTGGTTCTGCTTTTAACTAATTTCTTATTTGTTCATTTCTAATTTTATCCAGTTGCACTAAACTGGATTTAGTGCAACATTTGACTTGTCTAAGGAACTCATCTCCGCTGACTAAATTCTATTTATGTTTCACAACCATAAAGCAGTGTAGGGATTGCCATGCTCTATAGAATTTGATTTTCGTACCTTTCCTTACTTCATTTTTTAAAATTTCTTTGAACCGTTCCATTTACTACCTGAAATTTATTGATTTTTGTTCCTTCTCCTCCGAAGCACTCGTAATGCTTCCACAAAACACTGTACTTCCTGATCATATGGATTGATAATACGGACTGCCAATAAATAGTCTTTTAATTGTATTCACTTAATAGTCTTAAAATGACAGGCGAATATCCTTCTGTTTGGAGAAATCATTTCCGTCATTGTTATCTTTTGTTTGTATTGTTTTAATGCTTTCGATAATATTACAAACTCGGAAGCTTTTTCTTTCAAAGTTCCATCAATTCTTATTGTTACTCTGCTTAATGTTTTCTCTAGAATGTCCACGTCTTTAGTACTTGTTACAGAAAATATATTCTTTGGCGATTTTAGTAAATTCAATAAAAATGCATGATTAACAAAAATGAAAATAAATATGAAACTAATATGATCACAAGAGTGAGATTGATTTGGTTGACAAGTGACGTGACAGATGACGTATGATTTATGTGCCAATACATTCAAAGAGTTGTCAATACACAAAATGCATTACGATCACATGCATATTTATTACTACGCACTGCAGTTTTCACACGTAATTCTAACTAATGCATAAAATGTATTAATACAATTTTCATGGAGCCGTTCTGACGATATTTTTATCCAACACTTCACTCAATCCAACATAACCTTAATGTATGTGAGATTCAAATCAATCTTAAGGGGAGTACGTTGTGAAGAAGAGTATAGATTAAATTCTAATCAACGGATTAGACATATATCTGTGAGTCTAATTATTAAAAAGTTTGCGTTAATTAGGGTTACATTTAGCTATATTCATCACCATCCTTCTTTGCCAGTTCCGATCTCACATCTGTCCACCCCAACACTTTCTTGACTTCCCACCGATCTTCGTCCTACAGGATTATACATCAATGTCATCTTTGGTATCCTATCCTCTGTCATTCTTTGCAGAGCTCCTTCCAATTGTTCCTGTGTTCTTTTATTTGTTGAAGAAGTGGTTGTATTTTTAGTTCCTCTCTAATATTCTCATTTCTAATATCATCTTCTGTTGTACAACGTTTTACAACCCATAGGAATCTCATTTTCGCTGCCTGTATCTTACTTTTTTCTTTTGCCTTCAGAACCCAGGCCTCACTTCCATACATCGCCACTGGCAGTGCCATCGTTGAGTAAAATCTTAGCTGCGTATCCTTTCTTACTTTGTTCCTCAGTGTTCGTCTGATTGTTCCACAAATATGTTGAAATTTCTGTATTTTCTTATTTATATCTTGATCTTCATAAGTTATATCGCAGCCCAAATACTGGAAGTGTGAAACCTGTTCCAACACTTTATCTTCTATTACTATTTTTATTCTTCCTGTGTACTTTCCATGGAACGCCATTACTTTATTTTATTATGTTGAAATTATCATATTATATTTCTTACAGGAGAAGGCAAACATCTAAGGGAAAGGGACTCTAACAGAAAATCCCCGGTCCTCCAGGTTGGGGGTTGTGCGTCGAGCTGGAAATCCGCCACGTAAAACGATCTTTCTCAAAAGTCTCACACGAGTATGCCGAATGGAATTTAGCTATATTGTAGGTGTATATATATATATATATATATAATATATATATATATATATATATAATTATTAGATAGAAGCTGGTGTGGAACAAACAAGGAACTAAGGCACCAGATAAACCGCTATGCAGTCCACGGCTTCCATCACAAAGTGTGTGTGAATGTCACCATCAAATCGAAGACAGTTGCAGATGTAAACTATGCGGACTAAAGTGTACAAGATATCATCTGGAATTGTGTTCCAAAGTGACAATGTCATTAGCGCAATACGCCAATTAATTAATTTTGCATGATTGTGTGCAATTATATATATATATATATATATATATATATATATATATATGGGGATCATTCTAAAAAAATATTCAGTTTTCGTCAAAACTAGAGAAATATAAATGACTTGTAAAGTGATATCATAAAAACATTAATCAATTTGAATAATGCAGAAACAACTACCTAGAATATATTTTCATTGTATTTGAAGAGAAAATTATACAGACTTGGGTTTGAACACAGGACGTTTGGCTTTCTATGTCAATGCTCTACCTCTGAGCTATCTGGGCACTGCAATCTAAACGCGAAATTTTCTCTTATGCGTTGTTAATTCCCAATCGCCGAATATTACGAGACTTTGCTTGGACTATCCAAATCACGAGTTCTATTTTAAGAAGACATTTAATTGGGAATTTAAACATTGCTTTATATGTTTTCACTATTAAATGCAATTTGAATATTTTACTTGGTTTAATTTAAAGAGATGTGCACGGAGGAGGTCTGTTAGTTTATGCTGATGGTCTAGTATTATTAGGCGATAGCGAGGAGATACTAAAAGAGACAACATGCACACTTTATTAAGTAAAACTACAAAATTTGGGTTGGAAGTAAACATCAATAAAACTAGATTCATGGTTACACTTACACATTACTTACTTACTTACTCACTGGCACTATCGAACCCGTAGGTTCATGGCCGCGCGGATATAAGCTCTCCATACATCCCTATCCTGAGCTAATGCTTTCCAATCATTCCCTGTATAATCTACTTCCCTCAAATCATAGTTAATGTTGTTCTCCCACCTCATTCTTGGTCTACCAACTGGGCGCCTTCCTTCCGGCTTTCCTACAAGAAGTTTCCATGCACGTCTTTCATTCCCCATACGCGCAACATGTCCTGCCCATCGCAGTCTACGAGACTTAACTGTTCTTATTATATCTGGCTTCCTATAAAGACCATGTAGTTCATTGTTATGTAGTCTTCTCCATTCACCTGTCTGTTCATCTCTCTTTGGTCCAAAAATGTTCCTAAGAACTTTATTCTCAAATACTCGTAATCTCATTTCCTCCCTTAAAGTAAGAGTCCATGTTTCGCACCCATATAATATAACTGGTAGAATAATAGTTTTATATATTTTCAGCTTAACATTTTTTGAAAGGAGTTGGGACATCAAAAGTCTCTGCAATGCATAATAGCACGCATTTCCAGAATTGAGCCTATGTTTAATTTCTTTGTGCATCTCATTCCTGTTTGTGATTATTGTTCCTAGGTATTTGAATTCAGCCACTTCCTCAAAATTTCCCTCATTTGTCATTATATACTGAATTTCTACGTGTGACCATATATTTAAGTTTTATTGATATTTACTTCCAGTCCTAATTTCTTAGTGTTACTCAATAGTGTGTGCGTGTTGGCCTTTAGAATCTCCTCGCTATCGGCCAGTAGTACTACATCATCAGCATAAACTAAAAGCTTATTAATACTATTCAGCTCTAAGCCTTTCCTCATTCTCTAAAGATTTAATGGCATGCTCTAGTACAAAATTAAATAGCAGAGGAGATAGTGCATCTCCTTGCTTCAACCCATTCTGGATTTCAAAAGTGTCTGAAAACTGTTTGCCTACACGCACCCTACTCTTTGAGCCATTTAGACACATTCGTATAAGTCTAACTAACTTTTTAGGAATTCCGAACTCCAGCAGGATACTATATAACTTCTCCCTCTTAATTGAATCATATGCTTTTTTGAAGTCTACATATAGTTGATGTACAGTACCATTATATTCCCATTTCTTTTCTAAAATCTGTCTTATACTAAAAATCTGATCTGTTGTAGACCTGTTTCTTCTAAATGCACATTGATGATCTCCTAGAATGTCATCAATATAGGGAGTAAGTCTGCTTACTAATATATTTGTTAGAATTTTGTAAGAAGTTGAAAGTAATGAGATGCCCCTGTAGTTGTTGTTACTCATTATATAATTGAAATGACCAGTTAACGAAAAATGAAAGAAATTTTGAAGAAGTGGCTGAATTAAAAAATCTAGGAACAATAATTATAAACAGGAATAAAGTGCACAAAGAAATTAAACATAGGCTCAATTCTGGAAATGCGTGCTATTATGCATTACAGATACTCTTGTTTTCCCAGCTCCTTTAAAAAATGTTAAACTGAAAATATATAAAACTATGATTCTTCCAGTTATATTATATGGATGCGAAACATGGACTCTTATTTTAAGGGATGATAAAATATTACGAGTAAGCCTCTTTGAGATCTATGGATAACGTCGTTGCTTCAGACGCAGCCTGATTTCGAACCCCAGTCGAAAAAATTTTGATGGCTAAAGTTTTTTTTAATCAAAGTTTTTCCTCATCTGCCAGAAAAATGCGAGTAAACGTTACAGGCCTAAACATGACATCACAATCATTCATATCGTACGCCTTTTTTTAAGTATGAATGAATGAGTGAATGGTCTGCTTTCTCTTAAATGTTCGTGTTGTCTTGAGTGTCCCTTGTATTGAGCTGATCGCTCACTTGGTGAGGTCCTACACGTCCTTGAATAGTGAAAAAAGTATCTGGGGCCTAAGTATACAGAGTTAAGTATCCTCTCCCGATGAATTGTGTCCCTGAAAGTTTGTGAGACGTGGGAAACATAAAAAGAACCTCAAAGGGATAAATCATTCCCAAAGTGGTCTATATTAAACCCCAGAAATCGACTCTGACCTCCAAGGCGTTCATATCAAGGTGAGTAGCACTAAATCAGCTGTAAAAAACTCATCTGATATTGTATTGACTCCATCCCCATCAGACAGCAGGCACATAGGCCTACAGGATACCATGCAGTTGTGGAAAAGTGTTTATAGACACCGCCAAACGCAGCATCGCAACCAAACTTAAGGAGCATGAAAGATACAGTCGTCTTAAACAAATTGATAAGTCGGCAGTAGCAGAACACTCTTTACTTGATGGCCACAGAGTACAATACCAGAATTCAGACATATTATCTAACTGCACACACTATTTTACCCGTCTACAACGAGAAGCCATCGAAATATTCAAACATAAAAACAGTTTCAATAGAAAAGAAGAATCATTAAAAGTCAAAAAAGTATGGATACCGGTTCTAAAAAACGCAGAATGCAAACCTCTGCAAGAACAGTCTACTAGACCATCAAACAGCAACCTCATTGGAGCAATGGAAATCCCTACCGTTGACCAATCAGAAGGCAGATATAACCTACGCAAACATAGCGGCGAACGGTATAAATAGGACAGACAGTGGACAAATTGCCAGTCTCAAGACAACCGTTGAGGATGCCAGACGCAGCCTCTGGCGAAACTTCGGCGAACTTCAAACCTTGAGACCATGGCCTACAGCCCGGAAATCTTCTTCAAGATCATCAACTGATGTTGATAAATTTGTAAGAGTTCAATACTAGAACGACAGGGAGTCTACTAAAAAAACACGTATTATACAAGATAAAAAAGTTTCGGGACCTCTGGTTTAAATTAAGGAACCTTAGTTCTCTGCTAAATTTCACATAGCACACTCAAGAATAGCCTCGATATGATACTAGCTAATACGACAATAAATAAATAGGCCTATATGAATTCAAGACTCAAATTAGGCCTATATAAAAATCACGCCCTCCCGACTTTCCTGTATGCAAGTGAAATCTGGGTTTTAACAAAGAAAGGCATCATCAGATTAAGAGCTGGAGAAATGAGATTCATGCGCCAAACTGCTGGATATACTCTACTTGACCATCAGAGGAATGAATATATTTTAAAAGAACTCAACATGCAACCTTTAGAACAAAATATATCCACCTACAGAGACAGATGGTTGTAAAATGTATCACGAATGTTCACCAACTAGGATCCTTAATGCAGTTCTTCGGTATCGCCCACGAGGACGACGATTACCTGAATGTCAACAAAAACGAATTTTAGACCTTGTCTAGTTCAGACCAAAACAGGTCAACATTGGCCTATATTCATGAATGGCTGTATGATGATGAATTATGGTTAGATAAGTTTGACCGATTAACAGATTAGTATTTTTTTTTAGTTGGTGCGCCTGGATATAATACGTAATAATGATAATGAACCTCCAGGAGTGTCCTTAACCCTAAAATTGGCGAAACAATAATTTCTCCTGTCAGTTATTTAAATGTTTCGAACCGCAATGAAAACAAAATCTCGTGAAACTCTAAAAGTTATTATTGTACACCATTGGGTAATTTGACACAAATTTTAGTAGGCCTATATTATGATGCGAGGTTGGGAAGTGGCTTTTACAGAAGTGAGAAAACATTTCTGAGATTCTATAAAACACTTCACAAACGTGCGTTGTACATTATTTTTTGCCGATGGTGTTTTCAAAATAATAAATAATAGTAAAATAATAGCATCTTTATTGGAAATATTTGCGTTCATTATAAGTAACTGACTAACGTTAACAGTGTGGACAATGTTTAGGCTATTAGTTGAGACTACAGCAGACCGTGACACCAATCAGGGATAAAATGGCGGCAAATACGTCTTTATTGTTTTATATTGTTTCAAATAAACTTCAGTTCATTTAAAATGCAGTGATTTGTTTCGTATAATGTATATTAACACTACCTTTTGAATATATGTTTGTACATATGATAGCCTACATTATAGTAGTATACATAAATGACAGTGGTTTTACTTCCCGGACGTGGTTTGTATTAGCCTATGTAATATTACAGTATAGTTGTTTAGGTTGGCAATAGCGAAATGTAGGAAGTTGAACTTTCAATCATGGTCGTCATTGCTCTAAGTACAACAAAACGCACTGTCGCGCAAAAAAAAATTATATTCGTTTGTATTTATGTTGTTTTATAAACAATATGATGTTAATTAAATCAATATAGGCCTATATTATAGGATGCATTGTCATAAGTAATGCCACAAGTCATTTCCAATTTATCTAGAGAATTTGGAAATCAATAGTGGCATTTGTTAGGACTATTTAACGAATTAAATTAAGCTGTTTACTCACAAATCATTATTTAACTATAGTTATTTAAAAGTATTTATATATTTAATGTAAACGGCGATGTTTGAAAAGAAATGAGAAACGATTGGTACGCTTCATCTGCTTCTTTTGTTCATCACTGCAACCAGATCATAATATTATTTATTGCCAAAGGATCGCATTGTTGTAAGAATGCACCCTAGTGGAGAAATTTATAACCAACATTATAGGTATTAATTAATTTGATGTCCTATGATGTAAATACGTCAATTATATTTTTATGCGACGTCATTTCCTGGAAAATAATTCGTTTAAGAAAATGCAAACAGTGGTTTCTTTTTATTTTGTGGTATAATCAATTGTTATAAATGTTTTTATATTACCTGTCGCATGCGCATTCTGCTGACATTCATGCACTGTATATACAATCTGGTAGCCGTATTTCTTGGAGGGTCAGTCACTGCAAAATAATGCTATGACCTATTCAGAATGTTAAAAAGGAGGAGCTTTCTGTAATATGATAAACTTACTTGATACATTTGAGACGAAACACGACTGTGATTGGTTGTAAATAAAACATCATTGAAATGTGATTGGTCATTGACTCCCATTTGGGGCATGAGTTAAATAGTCAATTCAAAGATTAAACATAAAATTAACCTAAATTCCAAGCCATGTGCAACCACAAGAAAAAAAAAATCATATGATCTGACTGGGAATTAAACCGTGACGTCATGATTTGTAGTCAGAAGCTCTGATCACAAGATTACAGTTTATAAATCATAGATTAATAGTTCTAAGTAAGCGGGCATTTAAAACCCTTTGCATTTTAAAAGTTTCGAAAAAGGTAATAAAGTTGTTTCTACTTGTGTCGGTGCTGCAGGACGCCGCGTCAACACATTCCGGGAAGAGATATGTTTGGTCGGCCACCTTCTAAAATACACTATATCAGCCGCTTTCCGCCATTTTTGCTACAATTTGGGAATTAGTTACACTGAACACAAATAACAACAATTAAATGCTACGCTGCATTTTGAAACTCTCTAAGACACCTTTAATTTGTACGTAATTAAATTCAAAATTATTAGGGGGAACTTTAGTTAGCTTGATTTGTATGCGTCAAACTGATTTAAAATCTTTAATTGCTTATTCTTCAGTAGTACATATGGGGATTGTTATTGGTGGTTTAATAACTTTAACTTATTGAGGGTATTGTGGATCTTATACTTTAATAATTGCCCATGGCCTTTGTTCCTCTGGTTTATTTTGTTTAGCGAATACAAAAATATTCTCGAATAATTTGAAGCTAAAGTATTAATAAATTTATTGTTTCAAACATTGTACTTATATATTATTTTTATTTTGCTGTCATTCAAATAAACATATTGACTTGTGTTGCTTCATAGTTGGCTACACTGGGACAAATCACATCAGAACAAATATAAAGTCAGTCACACAGAAACTGCGTAAACTAATCGAATTCGTGATCAAGTCGAAATTAGTGACCCATTTTGATGGTTTACGGAATATACATTTATTTTGTCGTCATAGGCCACATGGCCGACAACGGATTTGTTCATGATTATGATGATGAAAATGTATTTTATTAAATAGTGAAACTCGCTCATTGACGGCAACAATGCTCTGTCCAGTGTCGATTTCTGATGGCAGTTTATTTTAAAATGTCGGATCTTAGTGAAAACAAATTACCCATAACAGTAAGTTATTGCCTATTTGCATATTACTGTATTAATTTGACACAAATTTAAATGATAGCTACCGATTCATTTTTCCATTACTTTATTAAAAAAGTTAAATAAATTAAATTAATATATATTATATAGTCTCTCCGTAGAATCTGTAGAGAAGCTACTCGAAATAAGCCATCAACGCAAGAGGCGGGCAAAAATGCACGGCCAATGAGGCCGCGAAAGGAAGTGCAGGAGGGAGAACAAATCACGTGACATTACTCATTTCGCTCTCGAGCTCCAAGCTAGAAAGACGTGTAATCGGAAAGCTGGCGAAATTCTCTACAGAATCCATGGACAGACTATAGGACACATTATGAATTTAATAAGGGTTAACTAAATTATGTGGAAATTGCTTGGAAGCAAACGTGGCGGTTGCTAGACAATTTATAGTTTTGGGTTTCAGTTAAACCCCCACTTCTAATGGTCACGCAGCCCGAAATCTCTTAATAGTATGATTACCGGCCATGAAAGCCTCCATTCGACTGTGGTTTATAAGAACCTGGAATAAGTCATCATCATCATCTGCACTCATGGATTAGGTCTGTTGACCCGTTCCGACTTCAGCCCATCTCTTTCTAGGTCTGCCCACATCTCGGGTGCCTTTAGGTTTGTATTTTGTTATTTGTTTTGGATATCTATCTTCATTCATTCTGTCTATGTGTTGCTTCCATTTTTTGTCTATATGTGTCTATTTTATCAGTTATTGCAAATATTTCAAGTTCCTGTCTTATTTCTGTGTTCTTGATTCTGTCTTCCTTAGTGCACCCTTTAACAGATCTCAAAAATTTCATTTCTGCCGCCGTTATCCTACTTAGATCTTGTTTTTTTATGTATCCAGGCTTCTGAACCATAGAGCAATACCGGTACTGGCAACGATTTATAAAATTTCAATTGGGTCTCTCTTGTTGTTTTGTTATTTAGTGATCGTTTTATCGTACCACATATTCCCTGCAATTTTGCTATTTTATTAGTTATATCATTATCATAATTAAATGAAATGTCACATCCTAGATAATTGAGATGGTTCACCTGTTCTATGATTTTGTTTCCTATTACTATTTTCGATCTGATTTGATTTTTCCCTTGGAATGCCATTACCTTAGTTACCTGGAATAAGTAACAACAATAAACAGCCCACAGGTAACCCGGGGCTAATTCGCACATTTCAAATTAAAAGTTATATAACCTTCGGGAAAATGTTTTCAAGGAAAATAAAATATATATTTATTATTACAGAGATATCAATAAATGTATACACAGTATTTAAAAACTCATAAGTGTTAACACTAATAAACAAGAAATATAAATCTGAGACATGACGTGGCTTAAGATTATGAACTTAAGCGGGGCTATTTCGCACAGACGGGGGGCTATTCCGTCCACATCTTAACATTACAAACATTTACCGAACGTGAATTGTTTCTTGCCAAAGGCACCAAGACACACCACATGAAACCAATTTTTAAAACATCTCTGACCATCTTGATCCAATCTTCCATACATATTGATTTACCTTACACAACAAAAAAGAACACGGCACATCATCTTCCTCCACATTCAACTGTTGGCTGAAGTGGAAGTGGATCGTCTTCATATGACGATGAATGTGTGTTTCTTTTATTTGCATGTCTCTTTTCAATCCACTTCATGTAAACCCCATTTAGATTTATATGTGCGAACCGTCTGTAACATTTTAATAAATAACTTCTGATAGTTACTCACATTTTTATGAAAGAATAATATCTTAAGAAGTGTACGGAATAGAGCCTGTTATTCTGTGCGAAATAGCCCCCATTTACTACATTATAATAAAGCTGTATAATTTTCATAACCACTTATAATTTATAAATGTATTTTAACTGATATGATAATTGCAAATGTTTACTATAAATTGGCACAGTAATTATTGGTTACATCAATCTATATAAAATTATAAGTTAAACAGTGAGATGTATAAACTACTCCAGCAGGGATATGGCTCAAATCCTACATACCGTGGTTGACAAAAGCTTCTCTTACAACAACGTAGAACCTTTTTTTGAAACAAACAGATGACGACTGAATACTAGACAGACAGGGGTTGAAAAGACGTGGTCATCCGTCCTTGAAAATTCCAAAGGTTTCTAGGAAGACACAAAATACTTAAAGTGTGCGAAAAAACCCCGTGTGCGAAAAAGCCCCGGGGTACCCTATCTTCCAATATTACATATAGACTATATACATCGCAAGCGTTGGAGTTCAGCATTAAAGATTGACCAATAAGACATACGTCAGTCACAATGCAATAGATTCTTGAAGACCTAAAACTGTTTCTAGTTGATGACAATAAAAAATTGAATAAAAAAGTAGCCAATTTTTTATGTAAGTTTACCAGTACACAGTAGTTAGTAGAGGTGACCTTTGGATTAAAAAAAAAAGAATACATTATATGGAATGTAACAAAGGGGCGCTTGTTAAAATGCGAAATAAAAGTTAGTAGAAGGGTGGAGGGTGGGGTGACGTGTGGAATGTTGAAGTCTCTCCGCACACAGCACCTTGATAAGCAAGAGTTTATATGTGTACATTCACTGGTAACATGAATGATCGCACTGGACTACAAGTTATCTCACTATCGCCCTGTTAGACACAGGCTGTGTACACACATTTATACACAACTTGTGTACAATCATATAACCTAGACATTCGTGCGGAAAAATAAAGTCAACATTAATATGCGTTATACCGAGTGTTCCAGGAGCGATATGTTCCTACCCGAAAGCCTCCCTCAAATAAGGTTGGCTTTTATTTGACTTTTACAATCTTTACAATATCTAGGTCACAAGATAGCAGTCTGCTAACAACTCCTCTTCATAGCACTTCCTCCTATTCTACTTCCTTCACATTAGCCTCTGCCCGCTCCTGGAATCTCCTTCCTCAAGATATCAGGGGTTGCCGCACACTTGGCACCTTTAAGTCACGCTTATACAGTTACCTGTTGTCTAATAATTAATTTTTCTCTATTTATTTAACTTTATACTATGTCATAAATCTTTTCCTCGTTTTTTTATATATATTGTACATATTATATATTTAATTCGTTAAATTTAGAGTAAATCAAAATACATTATAAATATTAATTGTATTGTATTCATAACTTGTAATATATATATATATATATATATATATATATATATATATTGTAATTTAGATTTAAGACTTTTTCTTTTGTATTTTTTTAAATCTGGTTGAGTGGTAGACAAGGCCTTAAGGCCTTAACTCTGCCAGGTAAAATAAAGCTATTATTATTATTATTATTATTATTATTATTATTATTATTATTATTATTATTATTATTATTAAATGTTGTCATTGAGTTGTTCAGAAAGGAACGAAAATTTCTTTAAACTTATAATCATATTTCTATCGGCCGCGGTGGACTAGTGGTTATGCTCCTTGCCTCTGGTCCCGAGGGCCGCGGGTTCAAACCCGGCCGTGATCGATGGATTTTTTAGGACGGAAAAATCCAAGGAGCAAGTCCTCCGGGAAGGACTTTAAGCCGTGGGTCCCGAGTCTGAAGATTTTCAGACTCATAAAAGATCCTTAAGCCTGAATGAAAAGGCCTCTAAGTAAAATTTACCGAATTTTCCCGTCCTAGTACTACCTTGGTTTCCTAGATGTCAGTATGAGGCAGAACACCGACCACGGACCACTCAAATGACATCTGTACGAAAACAAGTGTAACTAAATTAGTATGGTTAAAATTCTTCCCTGTAGGGGGAGAGCGCCAAAATCTCTGTTAAAGGAAACATGGGCTTACAAGATACACGAAGATCTTGATGATTCAATTTTATTCAAGTACTAGCTGACACCCGGCGTGCGCTGATGTACCTAAATAAATTAAAATTAATGTGCTTCTGTGTTTAGTTGAATAAGTAAAAGGAAAAATAATTATAAATTTATATTTTTTAGATACTCCGTGCTGATTACCCGGCGTTGCCCGGGAATCTACTTATCCCGATCTTCTTGACATAAATGAGCTAAACTACGAAAATTAATGTGTTTTATGTTTAGTTAAATAAGTGAAAACAAAAAGGCATATCGTAATTATTTTTAGATACCTCGTGCTATTTACCTGGCGTTGTCCGGATATCTACTCATTCTGATCTTCTTGGCATAAATGAGTTGAAAGACAAAAATTAATGTACTTCTTATGATTACTTGAATAAGTAAAATGAAAGATAATTATAAATGTATATTGTAATTATGCTGATTACCCGGTGTTGCCCGCGAATCTACTTATCTCGATCTTCTTGGCATAAATGAGCTGAAAGACAAAATTCGTTATTGTGAGTTATCCGTAAAAGAATACCCGCCATGCGCTGCTATGCTTGCACAGGAATCTACGTAGGCCTACTTGTCTCGATCTTCTTGGCATCAATGAAAGACAAAAATGGTTATTCTGAGTTATCCGTAAGAGATAAGCATATGCTGTCGCGGACTTTTTTGTAGAGCTTTTTGAGATATTCAATTCTTCTTCTACTTCTTCTTCTTCTTCCTTTCCAGGATTAGGTCAATGCGACTTGTTCCGGTCTCAAGTCCATCGTTTCCTTGGCCGTCCCAAAGATATTTTCCCATGTCGTTTGTAGGTGTTGATCTTTTTGGGTAATCTTGTATTGTCCATTCTGTCTAAATGTTCTTTCCATTGGTATTTGTGCTCTTCTAGTTTATCAACTATTGAAAATATCTCCAGTTCATTTCTTATTGATTCATTGTGTAATCTATCCATGAATGTACATCCTTTTACAGATCTTAAACATTTCATTTCAGTGGCTTGAATGTGTGAGATATCTTTTTTTGTAAGTACCCAAGATTCAGATCCATATAAAAGAACAAGAACAGCCAGTGTATTTTATTGAAATAAAACGTGGAACGTATTCTAAAAAAATCAGCGAAATTCGTCAATTAGAACTTGTGGTTTACTTGAAACTCTACGTAACAAAATAGCTCTAAGCGCCGCCATATTTACTATTTCGTAAAGCAAACAGTTTAATTCATCTTTAAATTGGCAATGTACCCTTTAAGATGCATTGATTTAATTTGTTTAATATGTATAATAAAGCATTTAAAATATGAATAAGTAGAAATTATCTAAATTTGTCAAATTTATGTAATCACAATATTAAATCATTTAAATTGGCAATGTACCCTTTAAGATGCATTGATTTAATTTGTTTAATATGTATAATAAAGCATTTAAAATATGAATAAGTAGAAATTATCTAAATTTGTCAAATTTATGTAATCACAATATTAAATCATTTAAATTGGCAATGTACCCTTTAAGATGCATTGATTTAATTTGTTTAATATGTATAATAAAGCATTTAAAATATGAATAAGTAGAAATTATCTAAATTGTCAAATTTATGTAATCACAATATTAAATCATTTAAATTGGCAATGTACCCTTTAAGATGCATTGATTTAATTTGTTTAATATGTATAATAAAGCATTTAAAATATGAATAAGTAGAAATTATCTAAATTTGTCAAATTTATGTAATCACAATATTAAATCATTTAAATTGGCAATGTACCCTTTAAGATGCATTGATTTAATTTGTTTAATATGTATAATAAAGCATTTAAAATATGAATAAGTAGAAATTATCTAAATTTGTCAAATTTATGTAATCACAATATTAAATCATTTAAATTGGCAATGTACCCTTTAAGATGCATTGATTTAATTTGTTTAATATGTATAATAAAGCATTTAAAATATGAATAAGTAGAAATTATCTAAATTTGTCAAATTTATGTAATCACAATATTAAATCATTTAAATTGGCAATGTACCCTTTAAGATGCATTGATTTAATTTGTTTAATATGTATAATAAAGCATTTAAAATATGAATAAGTAGAAATTATCTAAATTTGTCAAATTTATGTAATCACAATATTAAATCATTTAAATTGGCAATGTACCCTTTAAGATGCATTGATTTAATTTGTTTAATATGTATAATAAAGCATTTAAAATATGAATAAGTAGAAATTATCTAAATTTGTCAAATTTATGTAATCACAATATTAAATCATTTAAATTGGCAATGTACCCTTTAAGATGCATTGATTTAATTTGTTTAATATGTATAATAAAGCATTTAAAATATGAATAAGTAGAAATTATCTAAATTTGTCAAATTTATGTAATCACAATATTAAATCATTTAAATTGGCAATGTACCCTTTAAGATGCATTGATTTAATTTGTTTAATATGTATAATAAAGCATTTAAAATATGAATAAGTAGAAATTATCTAAATTTGTCAAATTTATGTAATCACAATATTAAATCATTTAAATTGGCAATGTACCCTTTAAGATGCATTGATTTAATTTGTTTAATATGTATAATAAAGCATTTAAAATATGAATAAGTAGAAATTATCTAAATTTGTCAAATTTATGTAATCACAATATTAAATCATTAAATTGGCAATGTACCCTTTAAGATGCATTGATTTAATTTGTTTAATATGTATAATAAAGCATTTAAAATATGAATAAGTAGAAATTATCTAAATTTGTCAAATTTATGTAATCACAATATTAAATCATTTAAATTGGCAATGTACCCTTTAAGATGCATTGATTTAATTTGTTTAATATGTATAATAAAGCATTAAAATATGAATAAGTAGAAATTATCTAAATTTGTCAAATTTATGTAATCACAATATTAAATCATTTAAATTGGCAATGTACCCTTTAAGATGCATTGATTTAATTTGTTTAATATGTATAATAAAGCATTTAAAATATGAATAAGTAGAAATTATCTAAATTTGTCAAATTTATGTAATCACAATATTAAATCATTTAAATTGGCAATGTACCCTTTAAGATGCATTGATTTAATTTGTTTAATATGTATAATAAAGCATTTAAAATATGAATAAGTAGAAATTATCTAAATTTGTCAAATTTATGTAATCACAATATTAAATCATTTAAATTGGCAATGTACCCTTTAAGATGCATTGATTTAATTTGTTTAATATGTATAATAAAGATTTAAAATATGAATAAGTAGAAATTATCTAAATTTGTCAAATTTATGTAATCACAATATTAAATCATTTAAATTGGCAATGTACCCTTTAAGATGCATTGATTTAATTTGTTTAATATGTATAATAAAGCATTTAAAATATGAATAAGTAGAAATTATCTAAATTTGTCAAATTTATGTAATCACAATATTAAATCATTTAATTGGCAATGTACCCTTTAAGATGCATTGATTTAATTTGTTTAATATGTATAATAAAGCATTTAAAATATGAATAAGTAGTAGAAATTATCTAAATTTGTCAAATTTATGTAATCACAATATTAAATCATTTAAATTGGCAATGTACCCTTTAAGATGCATTGATTTAATTTGTTTAATATGTATAATAAAGCATTTAAAATATGAATAAGTAGAAATTATCTAAATTTGTCAAATTTATGTAATCACAATATTAAATCATTTAAATTGGCAATGTACCCTTTAAGATGCATTGATTTAATTTGTTTAATATGTATAATAAAGCATTTAAAATATGAATAAGTAGAAATTATCTAAATTTGTCAAATTTATGTAATCACAATATTAAATCATTTAAATTGGCAATGTACCCTTTAAGATGCATTGATTTAATTTGTTTAATATGTATAATAAAGCATTTAAAATATGAATAAGTAGAAATTATCTAAATTTGTCAAATTTATGTAATCACAATATTAAATCATTTAAAACTAATAAAACTACAAAATATAATAAAAAACAATAAAACCAAAACAAAACAAGAAAAATTATCAGGTGTATATAAATTGAAGTGTGGCACATGTGACAGTGTCTATATAGGACAAACTGGTAGACCTGTTATATCTCGGATAAAGGAACACATAAGAGCACATAACAGAAATTTAGAAAATTCAAACTATGCTAACCACCTATTCCAATTTAATCATTGTTTCGATCCAAATTTTGAAATTTTACATATTTGTGATAAGGGTAAGAAGTTAGATCTTTTGGAGGCTGTAGAAATTAATAAGTTTAAAAGTAGTAAAAACTGTTAAATTCTCAACTTGATTTGAATGAATCCCCTTTGTTAAATTTAAAAATTTAAATAAATATTGTTGCTTAGATCAGTTGGAACACAATTCATAATTTGTTAACATGTCTGAAGAAGGTACAGTGTACCGAAACAGCTGTCACTGAATTATATAATAGATATGAAAATCAAATAAAACTACGTTTTATTTTTATTTAATTAATAAATAAGTAATGAGTTAGGCTACGATTATGCACGATTTATTTTCTTTGGAATCCGACACGTTTAAATGAGTTGACATAAGAAATTGAAATTTTTTCTAATTTAAAGGTGTATACCGTAAATCCTTAAAATCGGTCCATAAATTCGACTTTCTGAGGAATTCGCTTTGTTCACGGATTTTTTTTTTTGTAAAACGAGCCCTCCCCAAAAAAATCAAACTATCCATCCATCCTATGGTCCAATAGTCCGAGTCGGATCCTGGCTTCCCAAATCCTCCTCTTCTATTCTTCCTTGTTCCTTGGTACCGTCTTCCAATTTCTTACTCACAGAAGTGTAGTGACATCTGTACATACTGTGTCCTCGCATCGTCCTCTCAGTCCTCTCACCATACTCATTTGTCACAAGTCTTCCTCTAAGACTTTTAACAGTCCTCGTTGTTCGTACATTCTTATCAAATGACCAAGGAAAGGTGTTCAAATGGCAGCAATAAAAATATTAGTAATTGTAATAGAGTGGTGTGCAAAGTTTGCCCACTAGAGCATAATCCAAAATGGGTTGAAGCAAGGAGATGCACTACCTCCTCTACTATTTAATTTTGTACTAGAGCATGTCATTAAATCTTTAGAGAATGAGGAAGGCTTACAACTGAATGGTATTAATAAGCTGTTAGTTTATGCTGATGATGTAGTATTGTTGGCCGATAGCGAGGAGATACTAAAGGACAATACGCACACACTGTTGAGTAACACTAAGAAATTAGGACTGGAAGTAAATATCAATAAAACTAAATATATGGTCACACGTAGAAATTCATTATATAACGGAAATGGACAGCTAATGACAAATGAGGGAAATTTTGAGGAAGTGGCTGAATTCAAATACCTAGGAACAATAATCACAAATAGGAATGAGATGCACAAAGAAATTAAACATAGGCTCAATTCTGGAAATGCGTGCTATTATGCATTGCAGAGACTCTTGATGTCCCAACTCCTTTCAAAAAACGTTAAACTGAAAATATATAAAACTATTATTCTACCAGTTATATTATATGGGTGCGAAACATGGACTCTTACTTTAAGGGAGGAAAGGAGATTACAAGTATTTGAGAATAAAGTACTTAGGAACATTTTTGGACCAAAGAGAGATGAACAGACAGGTGAATGGAGAAGACTACATAACAATGAACTACATGATCTTTATAGGAAGCCAGATATATTAAGAACAGTTAAGTCTCGTAGACTGCGATGGGCAGGACATGTTGCACGTATGGGGAATGAAAGACTTGCATGGAAGCTTCTTGTAGGAAAGCCAGAGGGAAAACGCCCAGTTGGTAGACCAAGAATGAGGTGGGAGAATAACATTAATTATGATTTGAGGGAAGTAGATTATACAGGGAATGATTGCAAAGCATTGGCTCAGGATAGGGATGTATGGAGAGCTTATGTTCGTGCGGCCATGAACCTACGGGTTCGATAGTGCCAGTGAGTAAGTAAGTAAGTAAGGATATATATATATATATATAATATGGTATGATAAGAAAAATAAATGCCCGGACAGGATTCGAACCCGGAACTCTGAGTCTGTACCTCAGCGTGTTATCCGTTACACCACCAGGCGAATCCAATTCAAACACTTATATTTCTTATGTATGTATTATATTCTCCATTATTACTAGATGTCGCGAGAACTCGGTCTTCACTGCCAACTAGTAGCTGATTATAACAAGTAAGCAAATTAAAGATAATATTTTTACTTTATAGCAGTGACGCTTTATCGATGTTATAATTAAAATGTTTAACATTGGGCAATGCAAGCTTAATATGGTATGATAAGAAAAATAAATGCCTGGACGGGATTCGATCCCGGAACTGTGAGTCTGTACCTCAGCGTGTTATCCGTTACACCACCAGGCGAATCCAATTCAAACACATATTTTTCTTATATATATATATATATATATATATATGAAATTCTTAAGAAGAGTAAAAGGATGCACTAGAATGGAACAGATATGAAACGAGGATATCCGTGAAGAACTGCAAATTTACTCCATGAAAGAAAATATATTTAACAACAAGATTCAGTGGAAAGAACATGTAGAAAGATTGGAAGAAAGTACATTACCGAATAAAATCTTGCATTATTTTCCAAGAGGAAGAAGAGATGTCGGACGTCCTCGGAAAGATGGTCTTAGATCTATTAGTGAAGACGAAACAGTAAACTAATGCCTAATCCAGGAAGTGCAGAAGAAGAAGAAGACTTATTAAATTATTTTTTTATTATTTTTTATTACACCATCGAGGTTATATTTTTATTATAAAATACAAAAATATAAAAGGTTTAATACATTTTATAAGAGCATAATAACGAATGTTTCTGCATATAGTCGAGTGCTTTAAGACATACATTCTTTGGTGTAGAGCTGTAGGATTTGCATTTCTTTGAGTTCCCATGAAGAAATAAAACTTCCCATAGAATTCCGGCCAGCATGTGAGATCAGTTATGCCCGGACGGGGTCGTAGAATATTTCTTCTTGTAAGCCCATGTTTCCCTTAACAGAGATTTAGGCACTCTCCCCCTACAGGGAAGAATTTAAACCATACTAATTTAGTTACACTTATTTTCGTACAGATGTTATTTGAGTGGTCCGTGGTCAGCGTTCCGCCTCGTACTGACATCTAGGAAACCAAGGTAGTACTAGGACGGGAAAATTCGGTAAATTTTGTTTAGAGGCCTTTTATTCAGGCTTAAGGATCTTTTACGAGCCTGAAAATCTTCAGACTCGGGACCCACGGCTTAAAGTCCCTCCCGGAGGACTTGCTCCTTGAATTTTATCATTCTAAAAAAATCCATCGACCCAGGCAGGGTTTAAACCCGCGACCCTCGGGACCAGAGGCAAGGAGCATAACCACTAGTCCACCGCGGCCGATTTACATATATATATATATATATATATATATATTTAACTTTGTTCTTATATCTTCATTCTTTATCCGATCCAATCTTGTGCTGCCTTTTGTTCTTCTAAGGAAGTTCATTTCTACACTTTGTATTCTACTTTGTAATTTTTTGGTCATTACCCAAGTTTCGCTCCCGTAAAGTAATGCAGGAACTGTCAATGTTTTATAAAACTTAAATCTAGTATCTCTTCTTGTTTTGTTCTTTAATGTTTTATGTATGGTTCCGCATATCATTTGAAATTTCGACAGTTTTATATGTAGGCCTACGTGTCTTTCAGTTTATGTGTTTACAGTAAAATTACAACCCAAATAATTAAAATTTTTTACTTGTTCTAGAGGTTTGTTTTCTGTTATGATTTTTGATCTTATATGTTAATTCCCCCAAAATACCATATATATTTTTTAAACTGACCCAAACCCTCTGGCGGCACTATCGCCCTGGGGTCGACTCAGCCTCTAACGGAAATGAGTACCAGACGTTTGTTCTGGGGTAAAGGCGGTCGTCACGCAGGAGTGACAACCCGGCTGACATAAAGTGCCGATTATCTAGAAAAAGTGGTAGCCTTAACCTCCTACTACCCCAAGGCCTCCGGGCCTGTTGTGGGATCACTTTTTTACTTTACTTTGTTTTTTTTCTTTTGATATTTTAAAATTATATTCTTGACATAAGTGATTTAATTGGTGTACAGAGTACTGCAACATATTTTCATTTTTTGAATAATAACTACATCATCAGCATATATTAAAACGTTCTATTTTTTAAAACGGTCCATTCGTATACCGATATTAACATTTCTTTTCCAATTTTGGACGATGTCATTAATATATAAACCTTAAACCTTGTTTGTTAAAATATGAAGAAGACTTCTAAACGTCATTTTCTTTCAAAGGAAATATAGGCTGGAGTTGAAAATGGCTAATTTGAAATGACATAAATAGTTGCGGATTCTTTCCCTTACCAATAAGCTGTAATATATGTGCTTGCACTTCTTCACGCTGTAAGCGTCTTTCATTACAACATGTGTAGCATTCATTAGGGAGCAGATAGCAAAGGAATTACACAAATAAAAAAAAAAAGTGCGATCGTTCATAACGGGCTTGAGCTTAGTATATATTACAGTAAACCACTAGAGCTGTGGAGGGGGGGGGGAGCGTGCAATATGCCCCAGTAGTAAATCCAAGGCTCGTCATCATGGGAAATGAGCATCTCTGGTTAGCCAAAGAATGGCAAAGCGCAGACCACGGGTGCGAGAGTCTGAAATATATGGCGTTTCATATAATAAAACAGGGCTGGCTGCGGTTTAAGGACACTACTGACATCTAGTATTACTCTGCGTGGCGGGTTTGCCTGCATTACCAACGTTTAGGATACTGCATCGCTCTTATATAATTGCTTTCCTTCTAAAACTGTGTGATTATTTGGCGCCTGAGAGTCACGCTACCAGCCCAACACTCTTACTGCTGTTATATCGTCTCAAAAAGAAAGGTGCGTTTATTAATCTATATATATATATAGGCCTATATATATATAATGGAATTTATTGCCTTTTTTTCAGAATAAAGAAAATACATATGCATTTACATTGCGCACGGGCCTGCTTGGCCGTTCGTGCATTATTTTTCCATGAATAAAAAATAAACCTAATAATATAAACAAATACCTACAAATACACCTGTATCAAAAAACAATAACAGGCTACATATAAGTAAAATCTATGTCTGCACTAAATCACAATAATACATATCTACATTCATCCACACTCCGTACATTAATATTAAAAAAAATGCTAGAAAACAAATTAGAAAAAAAACACACACATACACCCACACACCCCCACACATATACACACCGCACGCTCATACCCCCCTCCCCCCGTCCCTGCAGACATTAAGTGCACTATCAGACTATTCAACTTATCAGACCTACTTATTATATAACATGATTAAAGATCAAAAACAAAGACCATATTGAGATTCTTCTTATTGTTAATACATATAGGCCTATCCTTAATCTACAATTTTGGTATATCTCAATTTTCTTACTGTACCCAAAAATTTGCATGTTTTTGATTCACTCTCGGTCCGTCCTAAAAGATCCCAACACGCCACTCTCCCTCGATCCGACCTATGTACCCTGTAGTATATATATATATATATATATATATATATATATATATATATATATACAATGAAAAGAAAAATTAAATGCCTAAACCGGGATTTGAATCCAGGACCTCCAACTAGATAGCGGGAACTATATATATAATTATAACATCGAAAAAGCGTCACTGCTATAAAGTAAAAATATTCTCTTTAATTTGCTTACTTGTTATAGTAGCTACTAGGTGGCAGTGGAGACCGAATTCCCGCTACATCTGGTAATAATAGAGAATATGTATAAGAAAAATAAATGTTTGTTCTGGATTCGCTGGTAGCGTAACTCAGACGTCCGGGTTCGAATCCCGTCCAGGCATTTATTTTTCTTATCTTGTCACACACACACACACACACATATATATATATATATATATATATATATATATATATACAATAAATGAAAACAAAAATAAATGCCTGATCAGGGATTTAAACCCGAGACTTATAATTTTGTATATTAATGAGCTAACAATTTCACCACTCAGGCTCCTAGTGCAGACATTATTGTTTTCTGTCGTTATATACAATTCTCATTTAAAAGAGGCAGAGGGACAATGGACTCAGTACAATCTTGTGGCTTCTATAATAAGAAAGTATTTTTATGAGATTGTTTTACATTATAAAAATAACGCTTTTTATTTCCATATCACTAAATTGTGATATTAATTAATAAAGGCCAAATGTGACATGAAAAAGAACCTGAACCGGGATTTGAACCCGAGACCTATAACATTATATGTTAGTGAGTTAACCATTTCACCACTCGGGTTCCTAGTACAAACATTTATTTATTGATTTATTTGCTTCGTTATATACAATTCTCATTCATAAGAGGAAGAGGGTCAACGCTCTCAGTGCCATCCCATGGCTTCTGTAACAAGAATGCATTTTATGAGAATACTTTACTTTATATCTAGTAACGCATTATATATATATATATATATATATATATATATATATGTGTGTGTGTGTGTGTGTGTGTGTGTGCGTGCGTGTGTGTGTGTGTGTGTGTGTGTGTGTCCACCGGTGAGGTCTCGAGGAAGCGTTCTGTCTTGTCACACAGCTGGCCCGGGTTCGATTTCCGGTCGGGACACGCTCCTGGGTGAGTTTTTTTCGGTTTTTTTTTCCTTACCTGTAAGACAAATGTCAGGAAGCTTAGGGCCCAACAGCCCCCGAAAATCATCCGGCCATCATCATCCTTATCATTATCATCATCATCCTTCACCGGTGTGGAAAGCAACGGGAAGCTACCACACCTATAATTCCCTAGTAAAGCTGCAAAGCTTAGCATAAAAATGCTATGAATGCAGTGAAAGACCTACCCTCGGGCAGAATTACTATGGATGGATATATATATATAAAATTCACTGGCACTATCGAATCCTGAGGTTCATGGCCTCGCGAACATAAGCTCTCCTTACATCCCTACCCTGAGCTAATGTTTTGCACTCAATCCCTATATAATTCGCCTCCCTCATATCACTGATAATCTTATTCTTCCAATTCTTTTTTAGTATATTGCTGGGCGATTTCCTTCTGGTTATCCTGTAAGGAGATTCTATGCCCCTATTTAAAGCCCCATTCGTGACACATGTTCTACCTATAACAGTTTAGAGACTTAACTGTTCTTATTATATCTGGTTTCCTATAAAGATAATGTAGGTCACTCTGTGTATATGCTTCTTTGTTGAATTATATGTATATATATATATATATATATCATCATCATCATCATCCGGTATCATGGCAGCTGCCACCGTCTTCCGGAAACCAAGCGCCATTCCTCTCTGCCCATCCATGTATCTTCCTCCATTCCTCTGATAGGTTCATATAGCTGCTTGTACCCCTTCTATCCAAGTTTTCTTCGGTCTTCCTCTCTTCCTCCTTTCCATTGGGATCCATTCCATAACAATTTTTGGCAATCTTTGCTCTGGCATTCTTTTGACATGGTCATACCACAGTAATCTTTTTTTTTATATAATGTCTATGATGTCCGGCTCCTCTTGTACACCCATAATTTCCCTTATTTCTTTATTCATATTCTATCCATTCTAGATTTTCCAGCTGATCTTCTTAAAACATCCATTTCTATACTTAAAATGGTTTTCATTTCCCTGGTAGGGATTTGCCAGACTTCAGCACCATATTTTAAAATGCCCTGAATTATGGTTTGATATATCTCTAATTTTCTATTTTTTGTAATAGTTTTGCTCCACCAAACAGAGTTTAAAGCATTTATTGCTTGTTTTGTTTGTGCGATTCAATTTTTAATTTCCACTGTGTTATCGCCTGAATGGTCTAATTTTGTTCCTAAATAAGTGCATTCAATACTAATAAATATATATATATATATATATTTATTTATTTATTTATTTATTATATGGCACCGATATTGAGCTGATCACACATTCTAAAGAGACTTTCCATATCTGTGTGTGGTAAAAAATATATGATCTAGATTTAAAAATCCTCGTTTTCCTATAAGTCTCGAGTGGCACAGTGCATGTAAAATACCTATAAATGAAGAAGTTAAGCTAAGAAAAAATAAACCTACGATAATGAGTGACATGCCGTTATGTAAAGTTTTGCGAACGGAATGTAACAGACTATTCTGATCCAGCTGGGATGGAGAACTACACGTAGTTGGGGATGATTTAGATAGTTCTCGAAAGCAGTAACTCATTTTCTCAATTGTTTTTATTATCCAGTACGCCTCTTCCAGAGAAACAAGGCTAAGTAATTTTCATTGATAAAATTTATTGTATCCATTAATAGCTTGGTACCGTAGTAAATCAAAACACTTCAAGTCAACTATTCTCTGCTTCTACGAGTATGAGGTATTAGATCTACTTTTGTGTATAATGTATGGGAACCGTGTAGGCTCAAAGCAAATTTAATATAATAATAATAATAATAATAATAATAATAATAATAATAATAATAATAATAATGCTTTATTTTAGCTGGCAGAGTTAAGGCCACAAGGCCTTCTCTTCCACTCAACCAGCGAATAGTAGAATTATACAAAAATTACATACATAGGCCTATTACAATTTTAAGATATTATTAAAATACAGACTAAACAAAATACAATGATGATGTAATCTAATACTAGCTAATACTAACAAAAACATAGAATATAATAAAATTAAATGATATAAAATAAAGTAAGTAGCTTCCTAGATGATTATTAATGGAATGCTCTATATAGTTGTTATGCAGTTAATGTGTTCATTGTGTCGAACTTAAGATATCAGTTAATTTGGATTTAAATAATGATAGCGATTGACAGTCCCTGATATGACTGGGAAGTGACCTACATTATCTTTATAGTAGGGGCCTATGTATAATTAGAAAGTTTTGAAAACTTGCCTGCTAATATATATATATATATATATGACATGATAAGAAAAATAAATGCCTGAAGAGGACTTCTGAAGAATTTGAGTAACTACAATAAGTAGCAGCTCCGGATTGCGAAAACGAGCAATAGCGGTTGAGGGACCCAACATGGTGACCACATGTTATCACTATTCTGGCAGATAATCGTCCACTTCTGTGTTTAACACATGTGGAATTGAGGGCAACAGCCGTTTGGTAGACTAAGGCCTTCTAGGCCTGTCACGACATTATGAAGTTTTTTTTTATCTGATCTTCCATTATTTTCCTACCAGGGTAATTAAAAGAATTTTAAGTGCAGAAATGGATGGTTTAAAACGATCAGCTGGGAAATCTAGAATGAATAGAATACGAAATAAAGAAATAAGCAAAATTATGGGTGTACTAGAGGACCCGGATATCATAGACATTATAGAAAAGAAAAGATTGCAGTGGAATGGCCATGTCAAAATAATGCCAGAGAAAGATTGCCTAAAATTATTATTGAATGGATCCCTATGGAAAGGAGGAAGAAAGGCAGACCAAAGAAATCTTGTATAGAAGGTGTGCAAGCGGCTATGATTACACTCAGCAATAAAAAAGAAACTTTTTTGTCTCAAAAAGAAAAATATGTGATTCTGATGGTATTTTTTCTCCTGAATTCAAATATGATATCGGTTTTTCTCCATCACGCAAGGTTTCCGAGAGACAGGCATTTATTATAATTTCAAACACTTTAATATTTTCTGCATTCGTAACTACAAAATATTCGAACATTCGGACTCACCTAGAAAGTAAGAAATGACGATTTTCTGCTATATTTCGCCGATGGAGCATCCCTCTTGATGGTCCAACAATAACCGGCCAGCATATTACGATTCAATTTGTCTTGATATCTCTTTTCCATAGCTGAAATCTCCTGGTGAAAGTATTACCCGTGCTCATCGCTTACTGCGTCAAGATTTTCCGGGAAGAAATCTAGGTTTATTAAAAAATAATTATTTACTTACTTACTTACTTACTTACTTACTTACTTACTTACTTACTTACTTACTTACTCACTGGCGCTATCGAACCCGAAGGTTCATGGCCGCGCGGACATAAGCTCTCCATACATCCCTATCCTGAGCTAATGCTTTCCAATCATTCCCTGCATAATCTACTTCCCTTAAATCATAGTTAATGTTGTTCTCCCACCTCATTCTTGGTCTACCAACTGGGCGTTTTCCCGCTTGGCTTTCCTACAAGAAGCTTCCATGCACGTCTTTCATTCCCCATACGCGCAACATGTCCTGCCCATCGCAGTCTACGAGACTTAACTGTTCTTATTATATCTGGCTTCCTATAAAGACCATGTAGTTCATTGTTATGTAGTCTTCTCCATTCACCTGTCTGTTCATCTCTCTTTGGCCCAAAAATTTTCCTAAGAACTTTATTCTCAAATACTCGTAATCTCCTTTCCTCCCTTAAATTAAGAGTCCATGTTTCGCACCCATATAATATAACTGGTAGAATAATAGTTTTATATATCTTCAGCTTAACGTTTTTTGAAAGGAGTTGGGACATCAAAAGTCTCTGCAATGCATAATAGCATGCATTTCCAGAATTGAGTCTATGTTTCATTTCTTTGTGCGTCTCATTCCTATTTGTGATTATTGTTCCTAGGTATTTGAATTCAGCCACTTCCTCAAAATTTCCCTCATTTGTCATTAGCTGTCCATTTCCATTATATACTGAATTTCTACGTGTGACCATATATTTAGTTTTACTGATATTTACTTCCAGTCCTAATTTCTTAGTGTTACTCAATAGTGTGTGCGTGTTGGCCTTTAGTATCTCCTCGATATCGGCCAGTAGTACTACATCATCAGCATAAACTAACAGCTTATTAATACCATTGAGTTGTAAGCCTTCCTCATTCTCTAAAGATTTAATGGCATGCTCTAGTACAAAATTCAATAGTAGAGGAGATAGTGCATCTCCTCGCTTCAACCCATTCTGGATTTCAAAAGTGTCTGAAAACTGTTTACCTACACGCACCCTACTCTTTGAGCCATTTAGACACATTCGTATAAGTCTAACTAACCTTTTAGGAATAATTCATTAATTGAAATTGAAATGAAAAAAAAAACTGTGGGTGATGGATAAATTCCGATTACATATTTGAAAACGCGATAAAAAAACTGCATTAAGTAGAACTATTGGTACTCATGAGACAAAAATCATGTTGACCAGTATTATCAGAGAATTAGAGGAAGATCAATGGATGGACAGAGTGGAATGGCGTTTGGTTTCCGGAAGACGGCGGCAGCTGTCATGATACCGGATGATGATGATCTTCCATTATACTGAACTGAACCCTATATTTTCCACAATATTTTCCATTCAAAAACTTTCAATTTGCCAATATCACACTGTGTCAGGTCAATATATCGCTAACATACATCACATTGGTCTTATCAATGTTTTATATATTTTTATTTATAATTTTTTATAGGAATCTTGATTTAAAAGTGTCTTTGTGGTCCAAAGTACAGAGTGATTCAGAAATATAGCTATACGTTTGATCGCATTTTTTGACGAAAATATTATTATTAAAGGAAATATGATGTTATCATTGGAAAGGGAATCCTTCAAATTACAACAGTAGAACAAAACAAAACAAATCACTGCTCACGTACAGCGTGGCTGGTTGATTTTTGTGGGCTAGTGTCGAACGCCTCCACAATTATCTTCGTTGTTTCTGCATCCGTGCTAATGCGAGGCCTTCCAGGAGGTTTGATTTTCTGCATCCTTCCCGTTTCCAGCAGTCGTTTTCTCCACTTCCCCACAGTCGACGACTGCAATGCTACGTTAAACTCAGGTCTTGCCCGTCTTGCAGCCTCACGATCATTAGCATACGTTATTGCCCATGCAGCAATTGTAATTTGCTGTTGCATATTCATTGTCATTTTGACTAATGACGTAACTTCTACACTGTTTTGTTTTGTCCATTGTTGTAATTTGAATAATTGCCTTTCCAACGGTAGTATCATATGTCCTGTAATGGTAATATTTTCATCACACAACGCGATCAAACGTATAGCCATATTTATGATTCACCCTGTAGCATTTATTTGAATTTTGAATCCTTCTATTGATTTATTCTGTAACATCATTAATATCGATAAACAGTTTTTTTTACGTATGTATATTTTTTTATCTTAAATATTAGAGAGATCCTGTGTAATTTTGTTTTAATGCAGTGCATTGTGTTTTCCTTTTATGACTTTTCCTTAACCTCAACTGAGTCTATTTGTCGTTCTTTCATTTCCACTGTCGAAATAATTCTTCCAACCCTCACCATTGTGTAGCAAGTTTTTTTAAATATAAAGGCAGAAATGTAATCCAGAAAAGAGCATCAAAACAATACAACTAGCCGTCTCTTTTTCTTAACCGCCCATTCGCAAATCAAGAGAACCTCCCCTCGCCTCGCAATAACCACCACCGTGTGGGGGGGGGTGAAGTTTTCCAAGGAGCGCTGCGCACTATCAACTCTAATCAGGCGCGTTAATGAAGGTTTCCAGTCTAACCAGAATATATGATGACGTCACCACATCTACTCTATGTAAAAGAGAAGCTTCAACATATAAAGTTATTTTTGTAGGTAGTTTGTCTCTTGCTTGCAGTTATGAAACACGGCTCCAACAATGTAGGTGCAATCCTGCTTAATTCTTTCTTATTACCCGCCCGTACTCATCAACATCCTAGTACAGTCTTTTCAGTTATTTTCAGTTATTTTACATATTCATAAATATGTAGAAAGTTCTGTATGATCTTAACAAAATTACAGAACAATATGGATTGAAGATATCTACGGGGTGAATCATAAATATGGCTATATGTTTGATCGCGTTGTGTGATGAAAATATTACCATTACAGGAAATATGAAATTACCATTGGAAAGGCAATTATTCAAATTACAACAATGGAATAAAACAAAACAGTGCAGAACTTATGTCATTAGTCAAAATGGCGTTGAATGTGCAACAGCAAATTACAATTGCTGCATGAGCAATAATGTATGCTAATGATCGTGAGGCAGCAAGATGGGCAAGACGTGAGTTTAATGTAGCATTGCAGCCGTCGACTGTGGGGAAGTGGAGAAAACGACTGCTGTAAACGGGAAGAAATTAAAGATATTCTTCTAAACATGTATCATAACGCAATGAATGACTTCCCAAAGCGTTGCCAATTATGATTGGATGTAAACGGATAACAGTTTGAAGCAATAAAGTGATTTGCTTAGTGTTGTTGTAAGTGTTTTGTTTTGTTCTATTGTTGTAATTTGAAGGATTCCCTTTCCAATGTTAACAACATAATTATTTCCTTTAATAATAATATTTTCGTCACAAAATGCGATCAAACGTATGGCCATATTTCTGAATCACACTGTACAGTGAAAACGAAAACTATGGCATTTCAAGGTATTAGGACCTGTCAGAAGTAAAATTGTACTTGACTATAACATTTTGGAGCAGGTGAATATTTTACATATCTAGGATGAAATATCTCATATGAAGAAGAAAAGGATGTAAATGCAAAAATATAAACAATTTTAAGAATTTTAGGGTTAATAAATTCTATCATAAGCCACAGTTAGACCAAAAACATTCAAGACTAAAAGTGTATAAAGCACTGACTCTTCTAACTGTTTTGTATGGTAGCGAAGTTTGGACGTTGTCTGTATAAAAATCGTCAGTTTCACAGTACACTTGTTTGGAAGGTTTCTGTTAACAGGTAGAAAACGTTTCCACTGGACAATAGAAGATTTCCTTTTTTCTTATGGTACAATTGAAATGCATATGAATGAACAATTAATATAGTATGGGTAAAAAATTAATTCAATCATAAGGTCATATTTTTGTATTTTTAGGTCATATTTAAACCTTTTTTTTAGGTCATAAATGCATGCATATTTCCATTTTTTAGGTCATAGAAATCCGCCCCGTAGCTATTACCTATTCAAAATCTCTGTTTGTGTGTAATTTATAAACAATATTTAAAAGTATTATGATTATCGTTAATAAAATAAAATTGTGTCCATAAATGTCGAGATAATGTTCTTTAAAGTCAGGTTCTAAGTATTTATATATGCTTGGGGTATGGTTACAATGGCTGTAAGTCATTTTCGTTCTACAGAAACATTTTAACGATTGTAGTCTTGTACAGAAATGGACATTTCGATACAGGAATTACGTCTTACTGCGCAAACTATACGTCATCGCGTCTCCATCTCGAGTGTCATCTTTATGAACAGTGCCAAATGCTTTCCTATCTATCCCTTCCCTTCCTAGTGAGCACCCTGTGCTATCGCGCATTCCCCCCCCCCCCTATCCCTGTGAACTCTCATAAATAGCTGTGTTTTGTAACATCGAATCATCATCTACTTAGTCACCATTGGAGTCTCGTCAGAACAGCTCAGGAGAGCTGGTTTTCTTTGTTTAATCCAGTAAGCCAGGGTGGGGACGCTAGGACAGTATTTCCCCCAATCCGAGGCTGGACTAGAGTGAGTGATAATGTATGTATGTATGTATGTTGATTTATATCATATTTTCTTTTTTGTATAGATGATCTATTATGATTTCTTTTCTTTGTAAATTGAATATTTATTTATTTATCTTTATATTATATCTGACTATATTTTGGCTCGCGTTAAAAGCTTTAGTTGTGCTTTTTACTTACTCTATGCCTATTCATTCAGTAGTTAGCATAAGTCAGATATCAAAGTCAAATTGCAAAAGCTTGCTCAAGCGTATGTTAGTTCCTTTATCCCAAAGCTTCCACGATTGTATTTTATAAGTCAGTAAACATTACATATTGGGAGAATTGAGTAAAGAAAGTTGAATTCCTCTTTGCCTCTATGGGCCCGGACAAAGATGTCACAAATTTGAACAATCTATGCTTTCCAATCGAAATAGTGATCAACAATATAACCCTGCGTGGGTGCAAAATGGTAGTAGAACGTGCTTAAATAATATAAGACGCCACAAAATGGTTTGGCAGAACGTGGTTCAAAAATAATAACTGCACAGTCTTACATATTAAATACAGGCCTATTTTAAGGTTCTATCTTAAGTTGGATTCAGGTGACAACCTCAATAATTTTGAAATTCATATTTAAGCACCGTTGAGGTTATGTAATAAGATGTTAATTATATAATTTTTAATTAATTAGATAAAAATAAAACTTAGTTTTATTTGATTTTCATATTTATTAAGATATAATTCAGTGACAGCTGTTTCGGTACACTGTACCTTCTTCAGACATGTTAACAAATAATTAAATTCATAATTTGTTAACATGTCTGAAGAAGGTACAGTGTACCGAAACAGCTGTCAATGAATTATACTTACTTACTTACTTACTCACTGGCACTATCGAACCCGTAGGTTCATGACCGCGCGGACATAATAATAATAATAATAATAATAGCTTTATTTTACCTGGCAGAGTTAAGGCCTTAAGGCCTTGTCTACCACTCAACCAGGTTTAAAAAAAATACAAAAGAAAAGTCTTAAATCTAAATTACAATATATATATATATATATATATATATATATATATATAAACGATTACAAGTTATGAATACAATACAATTAATATTTATAATGTATTTTGATTTACTCTAAATTTAACGAATTAAATATATAATATGTACAAGATATATAAAAAACGAGGAAAAGATTAATGACATAGTATAAAATTAAATAAATAGAGAAAAATTAATTATTAGACAACAGGTAACTGTATAAGCGTGACTTAAAGGTGCCAAGTGTGCGGCAACCCCTGATATCTTGAGGAAGGAGATTCCAGGAGCGGGCGGAGGCTACTGTGAAGGAAGTAGAATAGGAGGAAGTGCTATGAAGAGGAATTGTTAGCAGACTGCTATCTTGTGATCTAGTGTCAATATTGTGGTAAGAGGATAACTTCTCAAATCTGGACGCCAGGTAAGTAGGGATGTAGGAATTCAGAAGCTTGAAAAGTAGTGAAAGATAGTGCAATTTACGTCTGTCAGTAAGACGGAGCCAAGAGAGGTTATTAAAGTGTTCGGAAATATGGTCATAACGCCGGATATTGAAAATGAATCGAACGCAAGCATTATGAACACGCTGCAGTCTCTGCGACAAGGCATAGTTTAGATCATTATATATAATGTCACAATAATCGAAGTGTGGTAACACAAGATTCTGCACTAGGATTTGTTTTAACGAAACTGGGAGAAAAATTCTTTAAACGTCTAAGATAATGTAAGATGGAGAAAGTCTTTTTACATATGTGTTTCACTTGTGTTTGCCAGGTTAAATTTGCGTCTAGATGTAGTCCAAGATCTATTACTGAAGAAGAATAAGGGATAATTATATTATTTATAGTAATGTTTGGAAGTGTAGATATGTCAAAGGTTGTAAGCAGTCTTTGTTGCCCCATTAGAATTACTTGTGACTTGTTAGGATTTAGATTTAGACCGATACTTGAAGACCAGTTAAAGATGGATATGAGATTGTCATTCATTTTCATCAAGCTGTTATAGAGAGAATGAGGAGGTGAATGTAGGTAAATTTGGAGATCATCAGCATAGAGGTGATAACGGCAGTGCTTTAGTACAGTTGGCAAATCATTTATGTAGATTGAGAAAAGAAGAGGTCCGAGAACACTGCCCTGGGGGACTCCAGCCGGCACGTTACGCCAAGACGATGATCTAGAGTTTAATGAAACGTATTGTTGACGATCGTGCAGGTATGAGTCGAACCAGGATACAGCGCTGTCAGACAAATGTAGGTGCTTGAGCTTTATCATAAGTAAGTCGTGGTCTACTGTGTCAAAAGCTTTGCTGAAGTCAAGTAAGGTTAAAGGAGTCAATTGACGTCTGTCCACGGCTTCACGAATATCTTCGGTAATTTTTAGCAAAGCTGTGGTTGTGCTATGACCAGATCTAAAGCCGGATTGATAAGGATCAAGGAGGTGATTTTCTTGGAGATAATCAGTCATTTGCTTATGTACAATATATTCCAGGGCTTTAGATAATGTCGGAAGGATGCTAATCGGTCGGAAGTCGTTACAGTTAGTAGGTGTACTTATTTTTGGTATAGGCCGAACTCTAGACTGTTTCCATACAATAGGGAAGATAGAAGTTATAAGGGAAGCATTAAAAATATGAGTCACTGTGGGTAGTATAATGTCAATGATTTTATTTAGCATTAAAATGCTGATGTTATCTGTTCCTTGCGCATTGGATTTAATCCGCTTGAGTGTTTTTTTAACGTCTATAGGCGAAATGTCGTAAAAGTAAAATTTATCTCTTCCTATATGTGGGGATGGGGATAAGTCTTTAAGAATGTCTATTTTAGTCTTGTTGTCTGGAGGTGTCATGGGTATTGAGGTAAAATGTTCATTTAAGTCATCTACAGAAATGTCTATAGAGTCAGTTGAGGGATTCAACTGTGTAAGTCCCATTGCACGGAGATTTCGCCAAGTGTCCCGTGCACTTATTTCAGGTCCGATTATACTGTGGGCGTGTCGTAGTTTGGCATTACGTATACTTTGTGTAGTTGTGTTTCTAAGTTGTTTATACAGTTGCCAGTTCTCGTCATTTTTATGTCGTCTGTATGTTCGGTATGCTTTGTCTCGTTTTGACATAAGTTCACGTATTGAATCATTCATCCAGGGAGCAGGGGAGCGGGAAAATCGTCGGGTTTTTACTGGTGCATGTCTGTCATATAGTTGTAGTATCAGTGTATTAAATGTGTCTACTTTTTCATCAACTGATCTAAGATTCCATATTGAATACCAAGGTAGTTCTAAAGCGTCTGATTTTAGTTTAGTATCGTCTATGTTTTGTAAATTTCTGTACGTAACGTAATCAATTTAGAACGTCTTTTAGGACAATGGAGTGAGTATTCTACGAATACAATGTCATGAGCAGATATGCGAGGAGCAGGAATTTGTCCATATGACAGTACTTTCTGTGGATGTGTAGTCACAATTAGGTCCAGTAGAGTGTCGGTAGTAGCAGTATGATGTGTGGCAGAGAGAGGAACAATTGTCATATTTAAGCTTTGGAACATATTTTTAAGTTGTATGGCTGGTGAGTCAGTCTGAAGAAGATTTGTATTAAAATCGCCTGCGACAATAACGTGTTCATAATGAGGCAATGAATCGTTCAGAGCGTTTTCTAGATCCGAAAGGTGCCCAATTTTTGGAGGTTTGTATACAATGCATAAGAGACATTTTTTTAGACTGGCTTGAATTTCTACGAATAAGAACTCGGGGCGAGCGGAATATACAGAAGGGGACTTGTGGACAATTCTTGGATTAAGCTCATTTGATATAAAGGCACAAACTCCTCCACCTCTTTTATCTATTCTGTCATTTCTGAGCAGTGTATATCCGTCTATGTGAACAAGGGACGAAGGTATGGAAGGGGTGAGCCAGGTTTCCGAAATTAAAATGGCGCTCAGTCCAAGAGATGAAAATATGGTTTCAAACTCATCAAAGTGGGACAGAATGCTCTCCATACACCCCTATCCTGAGCTAATGCTTTCCAATCATTCCCTGTATAATCTACTTCCCTCAAATCATAGTTAATGTTATTCCCCCACCTCATTCTTGGTCTACCAACTGGACGTTTTCCCTCTGGCTGTCCTACAAGAAGCTTCCATGCAAGTCTTTCATTCCCCATACGTGCAACATGTCCTGCCAATCGCAGTCTACGAGACTTAACTGTTATTATTATATCTGGCTTCCTATAAAGACCATGTAGTTCATTGTTATTTAGTCTTCTCCATTCACCTGTCTGTTCATCTCTCTTTGGTCCAAACATTTTTCTAAGTACTTTATTCTCAAATACTTGTAATCTCCTTTCCTCCCTTAAAGTAACAGTCCATATTTCGCAGCCATATAACTGGTAGAATAATAGTTTTATTATATCTTAATAAATACGAAAATCAAATAAAACTAAGTTTTATTTTATTTAATTAATATATATGGATTTTCATCAAGTAAACACCAACTCAATTGATTATATAATTTTTTACCTGGTAAGTCAGTCGTCCTCAACTAAATTATTAAACTTCAAGTTATTTTAATATGGAGGCCTTTCGAAAACAATGTTCCATCGTCTGCGTTTTAACTGGAACTAATGGTGTTATATAGGTTGTATAACGGATTTATGTCTAAATCTAATTTATGTCTCAAAGAAGTTTAATAATTTAGTTGAGAACGACTGACTTACAGGTAAAAATTATATAATTAACATCTTATAACCTTAATAATGTACTACCATTTAGAGGAATCTGTCCCATAATCGATAATCCACGTTAAACCTTACTTAAGTTTATGGTTTGAATTTTATTCCTTTTGCTTAACTTAAATTCTATAAAACAAAGGCAACTTACACCTGCATAGATTTAACCCGTCCATGCAATTGCGATATTGTTACTTAGAATTTCATTAATTAAAAATGAATATTAACTCACCACAAGTTGAGGAAAGTCGCCATCTGTAGAGAAAAATACCGGTCTAGTTTTCCTGTAAAAATAAAAAAAAAATTAATTTATTAAATAGACTTTTTTTCGTGTATACATGAACACAGTCATTCATTATGTAATGGAAATTGACACTCAATTAAAAATTAGGGAAATTTTGAAGAAATGGCTGTATTCAAATATACCTCCCTATGGATAATAATTACAAAGAGGAATGAGGAACAGAAAGAAATTAAATATAGGTCTTCTTCTTCTTCTTCCTTACAAGTATTAGGCCAAGGCCTGTTACGATCCTATAGAAAATTTTCCCTCCAGCTTCTTCCGGAAAATTCTCGTATAAGACTTGAAAGCATAATAATAGTCCCTTCGATTGGTTGCTGGCCAAAGGAAGGCAAGACCAGTGATGGGCCTGCCACCTTATAGCCTCTGGTTAGCCTTTTCTGGAGAAGAAAAGAAAATAAAGGAAAGAAGAAATGGAAGAAAGGAAAGACTCCCTAGCCCTCGGATACCCTAATAGCGACGGGGTCGAAAAAACAAGAGTTAACCAAGAGAGGTTAGATAGTAAAGTTAAAAGAGTGCAAAACACAAGTAAGTGGAAGAAATGTTTTGCTCGGCTTGGGCACCTTGTGGTCGCCATCCACATATCCCCTAGATGAGGACCGCCAATTCTGAAAATGTATGCTTTACGCATTACAGAGATGTTCGTCATCCCAATTTCTCTAAAAAAAACGCTAAACTGAAAATATAAATATATATTATTCTCCCAGTGTGATAAAAAGTTTGTATGTAAAGTCTCAATTTATAATAGATATAGGCACGTCAAAGACCGAAGCTATTTTAATAAATAGAGGTGTAACACAAGGGTGTAGTTTATCACCTACTCTTTTTAATATATAGGCTATATTAATGACATCATTCAAAATTGGAAAAGTATTGTTAATATAGGTACAAGAACGGACCGTTTAAAAATATTAAACGTTTTAATGTATGCTGACGATGTGGTTATTATTCAAGAAAATGAAAATAATTTGCAGTACTCTTTACATCAATTAAATCAGTTATGCCAAGAATATAATTTTAAAATATCAATAGAAAAAACAAAAATAATGGCATTTTGGGGAAACGAACATATAAGATCAAAAATCGTAATAGACAACAAACCTCTGGAACAAGTAACAGATTTTAATTATTTGGATTGTAATTTTGCTATAAACACAAAAACTGAAAGAGACATACATATGAAACTGGCGAAATTTCAAATGATATGCGGAACTATACATAAAACATTAAAGAATAAAACAAGAAGAAATGCTAGATTGAAGTTTTATAAAACATTGGCAGTTCCTGCATTACTTTATGGGAGCGAAACTTGGGTAACGACCAAAAAATTACAAAGTAGAATACAAAGCGCTAAAATTAACTTTCTTAGAACAACAAAAGGTGCACAAGATTGGATCGGATAAAAAATGAAGATATAAGAACAGAGTTAAATATATATCCATTGAATGAGAAATTCAGAGAATATAGAGAGAAATGGTTTACACATGTGGAAATAATGAATGTAACAAGATTACCAAAAGCAGCGTTCAACTACAAGCCAAGAGGTTCAAGGAATGTAGGAAGACCAGTGACAAGATGGGTAGCCTATACTATATGGATCCGACATATTCTATGTTATATTAAGAGAGGAGAAAAGATTGCAAGTACCTATTTGAGAATTAAATCCTTAATTATTAAACATTATTATATTTAAATTTACATTCCCATATGAGTAGTCAGTTAGGAGAAATATTCGTGAGTAGAATAAATTTAAATACCAAGTGCCAGATACTATTTATCTACATATGAAAGTGAAAATTTGACTCTGCTCGTAGAATTTCAGGATAACGATAAAATGAGTGATGTATCCAGATGGCTGTGAACAGTACAAATATATAATTGGAAGAGGGTTTGTTCTGCCATGAGGAAAGTATGTGTGAATTATGTAAAATGGCTGACAACTGCGTCCATCCGGTCATATTCGACTCATTAACGCTTCCGGATTACTTCAAACTGTATGAAAGTGTGAACTCGTCTTTCACGTGATTAACTGATTCATGGCCATTTTGTTGCTTGTTTCCCATGACGTACTACAAACCCGAAAAACACCGCATATACATTCACAATCATTTTCACTTACCTTTCTGCTGGACTATTTTGTGACACTGCTGTACTTTATCATTAATAAACAATGGAGGATTACATGTCACCAAGCCACCTACATAAATTGAAATAAAAAAACGGGAAAACATATTTTTTTTTTCTTTCAAATGCCCCAGGTTTGTCTTTCGACATTCCTGGTTTCTCTCCTGACATGGCGTACTTGTAACCCACTTCTGAGGTTGGGGCGCCTGGAGGCGGGGTTACGTTGCCCCGATGATATGATGGGTGGTGATGATGATAATGGTGCGCCAGGAGAGTCCCTAATCCTAAGCTTAACCTAAGATGAATATGAATGATGATGATTGCGATGGCCATATGATTTCGGGGACCGTTTGGGCCTTAAAGTTTTCATGACATTTGTCTTACAGGTGAGGGAAAACCCCGATAAAAACCTCACCCAGGAAAAACTGTCCCAACCGGGGATCGAACCCGGGCCCGCTGCGTGACTATAAGATAAAAATTATTGGCAGATGCCGTCGTTCTGAACTGTGTTAAAATAATATATTTAAAATTCAATTTGAAGGCCTTTCGGAAGTTAACTTCCATCATCAGCAGGACGAGTGTCTGTGCTACTAGATGTCGTTGTTTTAGTACTTAAAGTGTCGTTAGTAACAACTGACGAAGCAACTATCTACAACTTCCTAAACAACAACATCTAGTAGCAGACACTTATCCTGCTGATAATGGATGAAATAAGTTGATGCCCAATATTCTATCAACCCATTCGCTTCAAAAGAAAAGTTCTCCCGTGTCTACGTTATGACTAGAGTGGATAGAAATATGGGAAAAACTGCACTTAAACTAGCGTGAAATATTTTCAAAGTCCTATAAAACAACAGTGCGCATGCGCCAGATTTGTAGAGCCAGCGATAACCCACAATCGAACCACATATCGATTATCATCCTCGATTACAATCGGGCGCTATGAAATTTAAATGACCAATATTTGCAATAAATCCCCAAATCTATGTAAAACATATATTAATAATATTAAAATTACCAAACGTTTATTAAAAATGGGTGTACACTTACTTATAACTCCCTAACGCTGATCCAACCAGCGATAACTCAAAACAGCGATAGAAAAATCATAGACTAAGTAATATACTCTGTGGAGAAAATAGCAGTTAACATCACAATATTGTCTAACAGTGTCATAATATTGTGATTTGCATATATAAATAAATACTTCAAAATTGTCTAATAATGTTATAAAAATTGTTTGAAAAAATTAAAAAATTAAATAATGTTAGTAAATACAGAAGAAGAGTTATAGTTTACAACAATATAACTGAAAAATCAAGCGCTAGAAGAAGTGCAGTTGAGGCGAAATATGAAATTTCATTTGTTTTTGCAAGTCAAAGTTAAATCGTTATTCGATCAATGAAAATGCAGTCATACATCTGCTTTGTTTACATTACAACTGGAAGTTAGGTGGAATTGAACACCCCTGTCCCTGACTTGTCATAGCGAAGTTATTGCGAATGTGTGTGCGTGTGTGTGCGCAATTAAGTAAGATGTTAGAGAACTTGGTGCGCTGTGACAGTGTTCTGTACACCTACACTTAGAATTCACCAACTATATAAATCACTCATTCCCCTATTTATCACTCTTCTAATAGCACTTCGATATTAAATACAAAATTCGTGTCACGGTTCGATAAGAGTTACAAATTTAAATTGTAAAATTTTCAATCTCGGAGTAGGGGGAGCGGTAGCGTACAATTGAAAATCCATCAGAACGCGATTAAAATCCTCATTTTTCCAAAGTTGATTTTTAAATATTAAAACATCCCACATGCATTAACCCTTAAATTGGCGAAACAATAATTTCTCGTGTCAGTTATTTAAATGTTTCGGATCGAAAAGAAAACAATAGCATATTACGATGCTTTTTACAGAAGCGAGGAAAATGTTTAAAAACCGAGCGATAGAGAGGTTTTTAATTTCCGAGATTCTGTAAAACACTTCACAATAGTATATTACGATGCGAGGTTGGGAAATGGTTTTTACAGAAGCCAGGAAAATGTTTAAAAACCGAGAGATAGTGAAGTTTTTAATTTCCGAGATTCTGTAAAACACTTCACAAACGTGCGTTGTACATTATTTTTTGCGCGATATTTCAAAATAATAAATAATAGTAATATAATAGCATCTTTGTTGGAAATATTTGCGTTCATTATGTACAACTGACTAACGTTAACAGTGTGGGGAATGTTTATTACTTTAAACTACAGGAGGCCGTGACACCAATCAGTGATAAAATGGCGGCATATATTTATTTATTGTTTTATATTGTTTCAAATAAATTTCAGATAATTTAAAATGCAGTGATTTGTTTCGTATAATATATATTAACACTACATTTTGGATTTTTTTATATACATTGTATTTAGTATATATAGAGGGCAGTGGTTTTACTTCCCACATGTGGTTTGTAATATGTAATATTATAGTACAGTTATTTAGGTTGGCAACCCCGAAATGTAGGAAGTTGAACTTTTACTCATGGTCACCATTTGTGTAAATACGACAAAAATGCACTATCGCGCAAAAAATCATATAAAACTCTAAGTTATTATTGTATATTATTACGTAATTTGACACATACTTAAGTAATTTATAATCATTTTGTTTTTTATCTTTTATAAACGATAATAAACAAATGAAATCAATGTATCTTAAAACATACATTGTGAAGTTAAAGTGATAACGGAAGCACGCCATAGCGTAATTATTAAGGCAGTGCGTTACAAACGAAAGGTCGAAGGTTCGAGTACCGGTGGGTCAGGATTTTTTAAACTGACCCAAACCTTCTGATGGCACCATGGCCCTGGGGTCGACTGCTCCTCTAATGGAAATGAGTACCAGACGCTTGTTCTGGGAGTAAAAACGGCCGTCACGCATGACAACCCGGCTGACATCAAATGCCGATTGTCTAGAAAAAGTGGGAGCCTTAACCTCCTACTACCCCAAGGGTCTCCTATGGCCTGTAGTGGGATCACTTTACCTTTTAATTTTACATGGATTAACGACAAGACCTATAAAAACCCATGGCGCGATAGACTTAGAAAGCCCTTGGCCTCATATCCATATGTTTATCGCAGATATAATCCACGGTTAAATTCCTGGTTCAGACATTAATTTTTCTTTCCACAATATCATTATAATATTATAATATGATCCATTATTGGAACTGTGTTAAAATAACAGTATTGGAAAATATTAAATAACATCGTTTACTGCTTATAAAAGTGGTGGTGTAAAATTATCAAATATAGATACTTCTAAACGAAGCCGGCCGTTGGCGATGGTAGTGACACCTACCTGACAGCGGACGAAACGAGAATTATAGATTTGTATATGTGGAAAGAATTGTTAGTGTTTCTGCCAGGTGTGGAATGGTGTAGTGGGCTGCACACTAGTCTGGATAACTAGAGGTCCAAAGTTCGATTCCTGGTTCACATATTAATTTTTCTTTTCACAATATCGTTATAATATTAAGATGTAATCCAGCCAGAATAGAGGTGACATGTAGTCAGCATGTTGGGTCCCTAGTTTTTTTTTTCCCCCAACCTGAACCACGGTCTATACTTTTGGTTAAAATAGAAAATTACTTAATATTTATATTTCTGATTATTAAATTAATATTTATTTAATTACATTTTTATTAGTTCTAATCTCTTCTAGACTGGTTCCTGTCTACAGACTGTGATCCAATTTCGAGTTCTTGGCTCTCTCTTATTAAAATGTGTGACCTTGATTGTAAGTGGATTGTCGCTGGTAAATCAAACCCAGAGACGGGCGCAATTGTCATGGAGATGAAATAAACATGGCTACAACCTGCATGTTAAGAAAATTATTATAAATTCTGGTAGGGGCCGTCAGATCAAGACAGTTTTAAATGAATTAATGATTTAGAAAGAGAGAGAGAGAGAGATAGAGAAAAAATTAAACCTTGGTATAAAGGTACTATTTAAAGAATAGGGTTATACCAACTAATCCAAACCGGCTGACACCTGTAACTTATAATTGCTCAAAGATAAAATTTATTGACCACTTCTTCGATAGAAGCAAAAAGACGGATATAAATAAAGAAACGAATGTATTTCTCTGTCTCACTAATGATAGTTCTTAATGACACATATTAATAGTTTAGGGTCTTGCATCAACCCACTCTCTGTTTGATACATTGCCAATGAATATCAAGAACTGCTGCTGCGGCGATACCAACAAACAAACAAGAAAAAAAAACATGACCATGTCATAACTCAATTGTTCCTCAACTTCCAACAGTTTGACCCTCCCTCTCCATATCTCTTTCTTCTATGTGCCAAGATGGCTGACGCCCACTCTAAGATTACGAAACAATGGATTTATATTATAATTCTTAAAATTAACCAATCGTTTCATTGCATTTAATCGAACCATGACGTGAGCTTCCATAGCGTTAATGTGGAATTGTAATAGGAGAAAAAATCGTGAGCAAAAATAAATGGAAACGTAATATTACTGCGATGTATTTTGTCTTGGATATATCTTAATACTGTCGATAAACCAGTGATTTTGAAGGTCGTTTTATAAGGTTCACGGAGCAACACATCAGATGTCTATTGATTAAGTAAGCAACTATTGCAATAGGCTGCTTGTATCGTGACTAAGGTACGTTTAGTAGCAGGATCTGATGGACTCCAGTAAAACATATATATATATATATATTATAATTAAATGTTTAACATTGAGCAATGCAAGCTTAATATGATATGATAAAAATAAATGCATGGACGGGACTCGAACCCGGATCTCTGAGTCTGTACCTCAGCGTGATATCCATTACACTAACCAGGCGAATCCAATTCAAACACTTATTTTTCTTATATATGTATTATATTCTCCATTATTACTAGATGTCGCGAGAACTCGGTCTTCACTGCCATCTAGTAGCTGACTATAACAAGTAAGCAAATTAAAGAGAATATTTTTACCTTATAGCAGTGACGCTTTATCGATGTTATAATCAAATGTTTAACATTGAGCAATGCAAGCTTAATATGGTATGATAAGAGAAAAAAAATCAATGTATCATACCATATTAAGCTTGGATTGCTCAATATTAAACATTTAATTATAACATTTATAAAGCGTCACTGCTATAAGGTAAAAATATTCTCTTTAATTTGCTTACTTGTTATAGTCAGCTACTAGATGGCAGTGAAGACCGAGTTCTCGCGACATCTAGTAATAATGGAGAATATAATACATATATAAGAAAAATAAGTGTTTGAATTGGATTCGCCTGGTAGTGCAATGGATAACACGCTGAGGTACAGACTCAGAGATCTGGGTTCGAATCCCGTCCAGACATTTATTTTTCTTATCATACCATATATATATATATATATATATATACACGCACCAGGTTTAATATGCGTTAGAGCTTCAGTTTTTACACGCTTTGTATTAGCTTGACCTGTATATATCTATGTAACGGAATCTTTCAAAGCGTATTACACCCACTTAAAATCATTGGATCGACTTGAAACTTTGTATACTTGTAAAGGGCCAATGACAATACAATAATTTCATAATTGTTTTCCAAAATCCTGGCCAGAATCATCAGCAAATCAATAAAAGTGTTTGTGTAATTATGTAACGGAATCTTTCAACACGATTTTCACCCACTTAAACTCATTGGATCGACTTGAAACGTTGTACACTTGTAAAGGAACAATGACAATATAATAATTTCAATCTTATTTTTTTCTCCAAAATCATGGCCAGAATCATCAGAAAATCAAAAAAAGTGTTTTTGTAATTATTTTTTTAAGCTTCATAAATTGAATAAAATCGGATATTGCAACTTAATTTCGTACTTTTCCGGGAAGTATGTGCGTATTTAATGTTGAGAATTTGACAATAAAGTCAGTTTCCTTCAGACAGAAATACTACTAGTAGTAATGGTATTGTATACCCGAAACATTGACTCTTACTTTAAGGGAGGAAAGAAGATTACGAGTATTTGAGAATAAAGTACTTAGGAAAATTTTTGGACCAAAGAGAGATGATCAGACAGGTGAATGGAGAATACTACATAAGAATGAACTACATGGTCTTTATAGGAAGCCAGATATAATAAGAATAGTTAAGTCTCGTAGACTGCGATGGGCAGGACATGTGGCACGTATGGGGAATGAAAGCCGTGCATGGAAGCTTCATTGATTAAATTTAATCATTGTTTCGATCCAAATTTTTAAATCTTACATGTTTGTGATAAGGGTAAGAAGTTGGATCTTTTGGAGGCTGTAGAAATAAATAACTTGAAAGGTAGTAATAAACTGTTAAATTCTCAACTTGATTTGAATGAATCGCCTTGATATGTACTATAATAACACAATTCATAATTTGTTAACATGTCTGAAGAAGGTACAGTGTACCGAAACAGCTGTCACTGAAGTATACTTACTTACTCTTACTCACTGGCACTATCAAACCCGTAGGTTCATGGCCGCGCGGACATAAGCTCTCCATACATCCCTATCCTGAGCTAATCCTTTCCAATCATTCCCTGTATAATCTACTTCCCTCAAATCATAGTTAATGTTATTCTCCCATCTCATTCTTGGTCTACCAACTGAGCGTTTTCCCTCTGGCTTTCATACAAGAAGCTTCCATGCAAGTCTTCCATTCCCCATACGTGCAACATGTCCTGACCATCGCAGTCTACGAGACTTAACTGTTCTTATTATATCTGGCTTCCTATAAAGACCATGCACTTCATTGTTATGAAGTCTTCTCCATTCACCTGTCTGTTCATCTCTCTTTGGTCCAAAAATTTTCCTAAGTACTTTATTCTCAAATAGGCCTACCTGTAATCTCCTTTCCTCCTTAAAGTAAGAGTCCATGTTTCGCACCCATATAACTGGTAGAATAATAGTTTTATATATTTTCAGTTTAACGTTTTTTGAAAGGAGTTGGGACGTCAAGAGTCTCTGCAATGCATAATAGCATGCATTTCCAGAATTGAGCCTATGTTTAATTTCTTTGTGCATCTCATTCCTATTAGTGATCATTGTTCCTAGGTATTTGAATTCAACTACATGGTCTTTATAGGAAGCCAGATATAATAAGAACAGTTAAGTCTCGTAGACTGCGATGGTCAGGACATGTTGCACGTATGGGGAATGGAAGACTTGCATGGAAGCTTCTTGTATGAAAGCCAGAGGGAAAACGCTCAGTTGGTAGACCAAGAATGAGATGGGAGAATAACATTAACTATGATTTGAGGGAAGTAGATTATACAGGGAATGATTGGAAAGCATTAACTCAGGATAGGGATGTATGGAGAGCTTATGTCCGTGCGGCCATGAACCTACGGGTTTGATAGTGCCAGTGAGTAAGTAAGTAAGTAAGTAAGGTATTTGAATTCAGCTACTTCCTCACTGAAGTATATCTTAATAAATATGAAAATCAAATAAAACTAAGTTTTATTTTTTTTCAATTAATAAATATGGATTTTCATCAAGTAAACGCCAATTCAATTGATAATGGCAGTGTACTGTTCTGAAAGCTAATTTTTCCTATGAAATACATGGGGTGCTTGAGTTCTTTCTAATAAATAAATAAAAAGTGGTTTAATAAAAGAGAAAAATGCGCAGAGGTAGATTTCATTTGTTGAAATACTTTTATTTGCTTGATGGAGGAGTAGGTATGCACATTAATTTGTATATAACGGTAATGATGATGGGTATTTGTTGTCGGTGTGGCGTCATAAAAAGTAAACGGCCGAGCAACTCTAGGCTGACAGCCTACGTAACCGGTGAGTTGTGTGACGTGCATGGCCGCTGCACCAAATTAAAAACGCACATAAGTTTATTAAACCCTCAAACTCCATAAAACAACAACCGCCGTGCTTCATTTCTAATGCAGAATTATGTATTAATTTCCTAACATTTATATAGCTACAAATTATCAAATTATTATTACAATTTACGTGGATTTATATGTCTATTATTCATCCCGCCTAAAAATAGGCTAATTTCTATATATTATAAAATATATAGGGTTGTAAGGGGTAGTGACGTGTGTATAACCTCTCCTACCCAATTCTCATCCTCGCCTTCTCGTGGTACAACCCGTTTTCACAAACGAGGCTCTGAGGACCGAGTCACGGCGGTATAACCGTTCCAGCAGGTACTGAGTAAATGCGGTATCCTAATGTCTGTCCAGAGACTAAAAGGTAGCAGCCCTACCACTGGACTACTTAGCATCGGGCCAGTAACCTGTCCTAAGGAACTTCAAAACTACTTTCAAGTCTCAACACGAAAAAATCCAGAAGGAATTTAACAAATTTCTGATTATAAGTTAAGATGGATACAACATGTTCATCGAATGGAAGATCACAGAATACCCAAACTAATGTTAAGATATCAACCCGCAGGAAGAAGAAGACCAGGACGTCCACTCAAAAGACTTCTGGATGGTGTTTCTCTTGAGGCCGAAACAGGTCAACAAATGGCCTAAATTCGTGAATGTACTATGATGATGATGATGATGATGATGATAAAATATATATTTTATATATTATAAAATCAAAAGAAAGATGGACAAAAAATATATACCAATGGTCACCCCCTGGAAGAAATAAACGTGGTAGACCAAGATGGAAATGGAAAACCTACGTCAGAACAATAATGGAGGATAGGAATTTGGAAAAGGGAGATTGGAACGATAGAGATAAATGGAAACTGAAGACGGCAAACCTATAAGTGGGAGAAAGCCGAAGAAGAAAAGAAGAAGAATAAAATCAAATGTTTCCTACCTCTCCTCGTATAAATCTTCTAAGTAGATCGCGATTTCGAGACCATAACGTTCTCATCTTCTAACATTCCATGTTCCTAGGAACATGTCCCTGTGTTTGAGCCTTTGGCATGCGTTCCCTGAAGTAGTTCCCGCCCGGAGAACCGAATAGGACTCTTACTTTAAGGGAGGAAAGGAGCTTACGAGTATTTGAGAATAAAGTACTTAGGAACATTTTTGGACCAAAGAGAGATGAACAGACATGTGAATGGAGAACGACTACATAACAATGAACTACATGGTCATTATAGGAAGCCAGATATAATAAGAACAGCTAAGTCTCATAAACGCGATGGGCAGGACATGTGGCACGAATGGGGAATGAAAGACGTGCATGGAAGATTCTTGTAGGAAAACCAGAGGGAAAACGGCCGGTTGGTAGCTCAAGAATGAGAATAACATTAACTATGATTTAGGGGAAGTAGATTATACAGGGAATGATTGGAAAGCGTTAGCTCAGGATAGGGATGCATGGAGAGCTTATGTCCGCGCCGCAATGAACCTATGGGTTCGATTGTGCCAGTGAATAAGTAAGTAAATACAGAGGGAAGAAGAAGTGTTTCTTCCGATCGACATAACATCAGTCGCCAAGATTGTACTGAAGATGAGACTTTATGGTCTCGAAATCGCGATCTACTTGGAAGATTTATATGAGGAGAGGTAGGAAATGTTTGATTTTATAATTAATGAAACCTCATGGTGATTAATTCCTGTAAAAGTTAAATATAATGTTTATTTTTGTTATGTATCATCATCATCATCATCATCATTTCCGGCGCTATGTTCCATTGAGAACCAGGCCTTGTGACTACTTGTTTTCGCCATTGAAGCTTCGATGCTACACAGATCATGTTACATGTTGTCCATCCATCTATGTCTCGGAAGTCCGACCGATCGGCTTCCTTCTGGTTCGATATTTAATATTTTCTTCTGGACTCTATGATTTCCCATCCTTTCCACATGTCCTATCCATCTCTATCTGTGAGTTTTGATGTCAGCTACTACTGTTGGGACTTTGAAAAGTTTTTCCAATTGACTATTTGTTCTTATTCTCCATTCACCTTGAATAAAAACTGCACAAGATATTCTTCTGACGACCTTCCTGTGTTGAGGAAGTTTTCATCTTCTTTTGTTAATGACCAGGTTTCTGAACCATATTTACTATTGTTGTATATGCTTGTGTCGTTAACCTCTTCAGGACTCTATAATTTTCCATCCTTTCCACATGTCCTAACTATCTCAATCTGTGAGTTTTGATGTCAGCTACTACTGTCGGGACTTTGAAAAGTTTTTCCAAATTACTATTTGTTCTTATTCTCCATTCACCTTGAATACAAACTGCACAAAATATTCTTCTGACGACTTTCCTGTGTTGAGGAGGTTTTCATCTTCTTTTGTTAATGGCCAGATAGTAAAGTAAAGTAAAGTGATCCCACAACAGGCCCGGAGGCCCTTGGGGTAGTAGGAGGTTAAGGCTCCCACTTTTCTAGACAATCGGCACTTTATGTCAGCCGGGTTGTCAGCCCTGCGTGACGGCCGCCTTTACCCCCAGAACAAGCGTCTGGTACTCATTTCAGTTAGAGGCTGAGTCGACCCCAGGGCCATAGTGCCGCCAGTGGGTTTGGGTCAGTTTAAAAATCCTGACCCCAACGGGACTTGAACCCTCGACCCTCCGGCTTGTAGCTCAGTGCCTTAACCACTACGCTACGGCGTGCCCCTAATGGCCATATGTCTGAACTATATATTACTATTGTTGTATATGCTTGTGTTAACCTCTTCAGGACTCTATAATTTCCCATCCTTCCCACATGTCCTATCCATCTCTATCTGTGAGTTTTGATGTCAGCTACTACTGTTGGGACTTTGAAAAGTTTTTTCCAATTCACTATTTGTTCTTATTCTCCATTCACCTTGAATACAAACTGCACAAGATATTCTTCTGACGACCTTCCTGTGTTGAGGAAGTTTTCATCTTCTTTTGTTAATGACCAGGTTTCTGAACCATATTTACTATTGTTGTATATGCTTGTGTTAACCTCTTCAGGACTCTATAATTTCTCATCCTTCCCACATGTCCTATCCATCTCTATCTGTGTGTTTTGATGTCAGCTACTACTGTTGGGACTTTGAAAAGTTTTTCCAAATTACTATTTGTTCTTATTCTCCATTCAACTTTAATACAAACTGCACAAAATATTCTTCTGACGACCTTCCTGTGTTGAGGAGGTTTTCATCTTATTTTGTTAATGACCAGGTTTCTGAACCATATTTACTATTGTTGTATATGCTTGTGTTGTTAACCTCCTCGCGGAATGAGCACAGCCCAAAAATTTCAGAATGGGTTATGAGACAAGAATGTGTCATTCCGGACCCGGAAAAGACCTACAACTCACATAACACCGTAAAATATACATTTCTTTTATGGATAATACACCGGAATAGCGCACTAAATATTTCAGGTCGCGGTGCTCAGGACACTCTACCCACCCAGACCGAATGAAGAACTAATAAGAATTGAGTTCTAATCTGGCCATCATTATCATATTCGACATGTTTAATACTATTAATGTGTGTGTGTGTGTGTGTGTGCGTGTGTGTGTGTGTGTGTGTATCAATTCTGGAAATGCGTGCTATTATGCATTACAGAGATTCTTGATGTCCCAACTCCTTTCAAAAAACGTTAAACTGAAAATATATAAAACTATTATTCTACCAATTATATAATATGGGTGCGAAACATGGACTCTTACTTTAAGGGAGGAAAGGAGATTACAAGTATTTGAGAATAAAGTACTTAGGAAAATTTTTGGACCAAAGAGAGATGAAGAGACAGGTGAATGGAGAAGACTACATAACAACGAACTACATGGTCTTTATAGGAAGCCAGATATAATAAGAACAGTTAAGTCTCGTAGACTGCGATGGGCAGGACATGTTGCACGTATGGGGAATGAAAGACTTGCGTGGAAGCTTCTTTTAGGAAAACCAGAGGGAAAAGGCCCAGTTGGTAGACTAAGAATGAGGTGGGAGAATAACATTAACAATGATTTGAGGGAAGTAGATTATACAGGGAATGATTGGAAAGCATTAGCTCAGGATAGGGATGTATGGAGAGCTTATGTTCGCGCGGCCATGAACCTACGGGTTCGATAGTGCCAGTGAGTGAGTGTGAGTGAGTGAGTGTGTGTGTGTGTGTGTGTGTGTGTGTGGTGTGTGTGTGTGTGTGTGTGTGTGTGTGTGTGTGTGTGTGTGTGTGTGTGTGTGTGTGTGTGTGTGTGTGATAGGTATACTAATGTCTTAATGTTGTGTTGTCTTGGAGGAGGCCCTAACATTGAGCTGATCACTCATTCGGGGAGGTCCTCCATGTCCTTGTGAGGTCAAAAAAGTATGTGTGTGATCCATAGTTTAAATTCTTTCTCTCGACAGGTCGTGCTACTGTAAGGCCCGGGTGGCGAGTGACACGTAAAAGTACCTGTAAGGCGAGAGATTAAACCACGGTAATAAAAAAAAGATAAATGAACAATTAAATTAAGTTCCATCGTGATTTTAATAAAAGAACCAATAATGTCTTATTTCAACTTCAGAGTATGAAATATGCAAGTTTTAAAATCTCCTGTAATATACTTTTTACTTACTTACTCACTGGCACTATCGAACCCGTAGGTTCATGGCCGAGCGGACATAAGCTCTCCATACATCCCTATCCTGAGCTAATCCTTTCCAATCATTCCCTGTATAATCTACTTCCCTCAAATCATAGTTAATGTTATTCTCCCACCTCATTCTTGGTCTACCATCTGGGCCTTTTCCCTCTGGCTTTCCTACAAGAAGCTTCCATGCAAGTCTTTCATTCCCCATACGTGCAACATGTCCTCCCATCGCAGTCTACGAGACTTAACTGTTCTTATTATATCTGGCTTCCTACAAAGACCATGTAGTTCATTGTTATCTAAGCCTTCTCCATTCACCTGTTTGTTCATCTCTCTTTGGTCCAAAAATTTGCCTAAGTACTTTATTCTCAAATACTTGTAATCTCCTTTCCTCCCTTAAAGTAAAAATCCATGTTTCGCTCCCATATAATATAACTGGTAGAATCCATCCATAGTAATTCTGCCCGAAGGCAGGTCCTTCACTGCAATCATAGCATTTTCATGCTATGCTTACAGCTTTACTAGGGAATTGTAGGTGTGGTAGCTTCCCGTTACTTTCCACACCGATGAAGGATGATGATGATGATGATAATGATAAGGATGATGATGATGGCCATATGATTTCGGGGACCGTTTGGGCCTTAAAGTTTTCCTGACATTTGTCTTACAGGTGAGGAAAAACCCCGATAAAAACCTCACCCAGAAAAACTGCCCCGACCGGGGATTGAACCTGGGCCCGCTGCGCGACAAGGCAGCACGTTACCTCGAGATAATAGTTTTATATATTTTCAGTTTAACGTTTTTTGAAAGGAGTTGGAACATCAAGAGTCTCTGCAATGCACAATAGCACGCATTTCCAGAATTGAGCCTAAATTTAATTTCTTTGTGCATCTCATTCCTATTTGTGATTATTGTTCCTAGGTATTTGAATTCAGCCACTTGCTCAAAATTTCCCTCATTTGTCATTAGCTGTCCATTTCAGTTAGGCCTATATAATCTATTTCTACGTGTGACCATATATCTAGTTTTATTGATATTTACTCCCAGTCCTAATTTCTCAGTGTTACTCAATAGTGTGTGCGTGTTGTCCTTTAGTATCTCCTCGCTATCGGCCAATAGTACTACATCATCATAAGTAATGCCACGAGTGATTTCCAATTTATCTAGAGAATTTGGAAATCAAGAGTGGCATTTGTTAGGACTATTTAACGAATAAAATTAAGCTGTTTACTTACAAATCATTATATATTTAATGTAAACGGCGATGTTTGAAAACAAATGAGAAGCGATAGGTACGCTTCATCTGCTCCTTTTGTTTATCACTGCAACCAGATCATACTATTTATTGCCAAAGGAACGCAATATTGTAAGAATGCTCTCTTGTGGAGAAAAAATGAAACACATCAAACTGTATATTAATTCATTTCTGATGTCGTATGATGTAAATATGACAATTATATTTTTCTGGATTGTTACCTGGGAAAAAATACATTTAAGAAAGTGCAAACAGTGGTTTCTTTTTTTTGGTGGTATAATAAATTGCTACAAATGTTTTTATATTAACTCCCGCATGCGGCATGTGTTGACATTCATGCACTATATATACAATCTGGTAGCCGTATTTCTTAGAGGCTCAGTCACTGCAAAATAATGGTCAGAGCTGTTTAGAACATTAAAAAGCGAAGGAGGAGCCTTGTTTAATATAGCAATTATAACACTGATAAATAGTTCGTGAAACACGACTCTGATTGATTGTACAACAGAAATCATTGAACTGTGATTGGGCCATTGAGTCCCATTTGGGGCATGAGTTAAATAGTCATAAGTAATGCCACGAGTGATTTCCAATTTATCTAGAGAATTTGGAAATCAAGAGTGGCATTTGTTAGGACTATTTAACGAATAAAATTAAGCTGTTTACTCACAAATCATTATTTAACTATAGTTATTTTAAAATATTTATATATTTAATGTAAACGGCGATGTTTGAAAACAAATGAGAAACGATAGGTACGCTTCTACTGCTTCTTTTGTTTATCACTGCAACCAGATCATACTATTTATTGCCAAGGAACGCAATATTGTAAGAATGCTCTCTTGTGGAGAAAAAAATGAAAACACATCAAAACTGTATATTAATTCTTTCTGATGTCGTATGATGTAAATATGACAATTATATTTTTCTGGATTGTTACCTGGGAAAAAATACATTTAAGAAAGTGCAAACAGTGGTTTCTTTTTTTTGGTGGTATAATAAATTGCTACAAATGTTTTTATATTAACTCCCGCATGCGGCATGTGTTGACATTCATGCACTATATATACAATCTGGTAGCCGTATTTCTTAGAGGCTCAGTCACTGCAAAATAATGGTCAGAGCTGTTTATAACATTAAAAAGCGAAGGAGGAGCCTTGTTTAATATAGCAATTATAACACTGATAAATATTTCGTGAAACACGACTCTGATTGATTGTAAAACAGAAATCATTGAAATGTGATTGGCCATTGAGTCCCATTTGGGGCATGAGTTAAATAGTCATAAGTAATGCCACGAGTGATTTCCAAATTATCGATAAATTCACTCCTCACGAAGTGAGGAGTGAATTTATCTAGAGAATTTGGAAATCAAGAGTGGCATTTGTTAGGACTATTTAACGAATAAAATTAAGCTGTTTACTCACAAATCATTATTTAACTATAGTTATTTTAAAATATTTATATATTTAATGTAAACGGCGATGTTTGAAAACAAATGAGAAACGATAGGTACGCTTCTACTGCTTCTTTTGTTTATCACTGCAACCAGATCATACTATTTATTGCCAAAGGAACGCAATATTGTAAGGAGGAGCTTTCTTTAATATGGTAATTATAACACTGATAAATATTTGGTGAAACACGACTCTGATTGGTTGTAAAATAGAAATCATTGAAATGTGATTGGCCACTGACTCCCATTTGGGGCTTGAGTTAAATAGTCAGCATAAACTAACAGCTTATTAATATCATTGAGTTGTAATATACTTTTTAAAAGTTCAAATCTCCTGATTTTTATTTATATAGACTTTACAAGAGTGTATACTAAATGTTAAAGCACATATGTAAATAAGAATGTAATATAGAAATGTAAGGTAGGAATTTTATACGGTGTAAGAAGAGGCCAGTTTCATTAAAGAAAAGACTTGACGGGCTTCCAAACTCCTGACTGCTGGATGAATACCTACCGTCATACAAGAGTAAGGCAGTTCATCTTGCTTTCTATACCCACCTACCAAAACAGTACTACCACCGCCATCTCAAATTTACGACCATCTCAGGCTTAAAAGTATGCAATAAATCCCCTGAGCTTAGATTTTTCCTTTTTCTTTTTCTACCTTACTCCCCGCCCTAAAGCTTTGCTCTGTAGATTGGCATGATTCGATATAGTTTCCTCAGAGTGATAAATAGTAATTACTACCTAGTGTTTTTTCTTTATTTTAACCCCCCCACCTCCCTCTTCCCGCAGTCTTTGCTTCATTATGATGAACGCCTTATTTCATTGACGCCTCCACAATAAATATGGCGAACCGTCAAGCAAGACATGGAGAGGTGAGGGTGTAGGAATTTTAAATAAAAAAGAATATGTGAAAGAAAATAAACTTCCTCTCCCTTAGAATTTATTGTTTCTTTACCAATATTATGCCAGCAGGGGAGGGAATTTCTTAAATGAAATAATTATTGATTCAACAAAGTATCTCTCGCAAAAAAACCAAAACTTCTCCAATTCTAATTTGAAGCTGCCTATTGGAAGAACCACAAATAAGAAGGGAAATAAATATTGCTTTAAAATGTTTGAAAAAATATAATTATTTATGTCACTAGGGAAAAAGGAGGCTCTTTAGCAAATTTAATTTGTATACGTCAAACTCTCCCATCCTGAAAATAATAATCATCATCAACAACAAGGATTAATTATATTATTTTTGGTCTAGACATCTTACCTCAATATTAATGTTGATTTGTTCTTGAACATGTTTCAAAACAATTCTGTTTTATCTTCAGCTTTCCCAGTCTGGGAAACATGTTCAAGAACAAATCAACATTAATATTGAGGTAAGATGTCTAGACCAAAAATAATATAATTAAAATAACCTCAAAATATAACTTCCTAAAATTAAATATTAACAAGGATTAAGCCTAATGGCCTGTTCCGATCTCATTATAGGTCGAATTGATCCTTCCATCTCTTCAATGGTCTTCCCAACATTCTTCTCCCTTTTTGGTTTATAATTATACATTCTTCTTGGTATGCGCTGTTCATTCATTCGTAATACGTGCTGAAGATAAGCATTTTGATAATATTTTATTCTTTCACAGAGATTAAATATATTAAGTTCTGTTCTTATATCTTCGTTTTTCTTTTTATCGGTCCTTTGGTATCCTGCTATTGTAATTATTGCTGAAAATAATTACAACAAATAACAGTTTACACGATAGTACGTTCTGTCGTACTTACAGCAATGGCGTCCAAGATTGAAAGTTCAATTTCCTAAATTTCGGGATTGCCAACCTATAAATAACTAAATAACTATGCTGTAATATTACGAATTACCTATCTAGTGTGGGAAGTAAAACCTATACGTATACTACGTACAAAAATATATCCAAAAAGGTAGTGTTTATAATACGTTATACGATACAAATCACTGCGTTTTAAACTAACTGAACTTTATTTGAAACAATATAAAACAATAAATTTGTACTTGCTGCCAATTTATCCCTGATTAGTGTCAATACCTGCTGTAGTCTCAACTAAATTATTTTGGGCATTTACCGTATAAACATTGGGCACACTGTTAACGTTAGTCAGTTGTTTATAATGAACGCAAATAGGCTACTTCCAACACAGATTTTTTTTTGTAAGCCTATGTTTTCCCTTTACAGAGATTTAGGCGTTCTCCCCCCTTCAGGGAAGAATTTGAACCATATTAATTTAGTTACACTTGTTTTCGTATAGATGTCATTATTTGAGTGGCCCGTGGTCAGCGTTCCGCCTCATACTGACATCTAGGAAACCAAGATAGTACTAGGACGGGAAAATTCGGTAAATTTTGCTTAGAGGCCTTTTCATTCAGGCTTAATGATTCTTTACGAGCCTGAAAATCTTCAGACTCGGGACCCACGACCTAAAGTCCCTCCCGAAGGACTTGCTGCTTGAATTTTTCCGTCCTAAAAAATCCATCGACCCCGGCCTGGTTTGAACCCGCGACCCTCGGGACCAGAGGCAAAGAGCATAACCACTAGTCCACCGCGGTCGACACATAGATGTTATTATTTTACTATTATTTATTGTTTTGAAAACACCATCGTGCAAAAAATAATGTATACGACGCACGTTTGTGAAGTGTTTTACAGAATTTCGGAAATTAAAAACCCGGCTACTATAGATCGGTTTTTAATCATTTCCTCGCTTCTGTAAAAACGACTTCCAATCTCGTATTGTAATATAGACCTACTATTATTCTATTAAAAGTTCGATATAGGTCTATTGGATATGAATTGCAGTACTCCATTCCCACTTTAAGTATCGCGCCGTAGCCGAGCAGTTTAAGGCATGGTGCGTTGGTGCAAAGTCACAAAACGTGTGATGGCCCTAGTCCCCCATTTTGGGGTAGACATTGTCTCGTGGAAATTATGGGACCGGTGATCTACAACATCGTGAGGAAACTGGCACCTACAATAAGTAGCGGCGTCAGGTTGAGAAAATCAGCTATAACGACTGGGAAACCCGATTTTCCGACCATATGTCACTCCTAGGCTGGAAGGATGATCGTCTACCTCTGCAATTAAAAAATGTGGAAGTGAGGCCTGCAGCCGGCATATTAGGCCAAAGACTTCTAGGCCGGTTGAGCATATCATTTATAGGAGTTATTCACCAACTAGTCCCGCGCCGTAGCCGAGTGGTTAAGGTAGGAAGCCTTGGCGCAGAGCTACGGGACTTGCGCTGGTTCGAGTCTCCTTGGGGGAAGAAATTTTCTCATGGTATTTCGGCCAGTATGGGACCGGTGCCCACCCAGCATCGTGAGGCAATTGGGTAGCTACAATAAGTAGCGGCTCCAGGTTGAGGAACCAGCTATAACGGCTGGGGGACTCGACATGCTAACCACATGTCACCCCTACACTGGCTGTTGATCATATCTACCTCTGTGATTGACACATGTGGATGTGAAGGGCCAGCAGCCGGCTGGTAAAAGGGCAACCGCTGAAAAGTGGAAAGACCCTCAATCGGATTCACCAACTAAATCTCATAGCAAAATATTATAATTTTAAAATATCCATAAAGATGTATTTCAATGGAAAAGAGCCAATGAGAACTAGGATTTGCTATGACTGTTTAATTCATGGCCAATGATAATGGGACTCAATTATAAAATCACGTTTCAATTAATTTTGTTTTACAACTAACCACAGTCGTGTTTCGCCTCGATATTTATCGAATTTTGATTTCCAAAATAAAGAAAGTCCTCCTTTTTAATATCCTGAACAGGTCAGAGCATTATTTCGCAGTGACTGACTCTCTAACAAATAAGTTGAATATAGAAAATATTGAACAGATTCTACATTTGATAATTGTGTGTTCAATAATTGTGTTTTTAAATACTGATATTCTTCTTCTTCTTCTTCACTTCACGGGCTAGGCAAAAATTGCCTGTTCCGCCTCACAGTTGTTCTGTCCATCTTTTCACTGGCCTTTCCACATTCCTTGAACCTCTTAGCTTGTAGTTGAATGCTGCTCTTGGTTATCTTGTTACATTCATTCTTTCTAGATGTGTAAACCATTTCTCTCTATATTCTTTGATTTTTCTCATTCAATGGATATATATTTAACTCTGTTCTTATATCTTCATTCTTTATCCGATCCAATCTTGTGCAGCCTTTTGTTCTTCTAAGGAAGTTAATTTCTGCTCATTGTATTCTACTTTTTAATTTTTTTTGGTCATTTTGCCGCGAATTTCGTGACAAGAGTGGAAAACTAGTCCACGATAAATGCTAGAATCTGAATTCAGATCAGCATGTGTTTTGGGTGTTCAAGGTTCTAAATTCCGCCATTTTTATCTCTAATAAAAATACAAAACATATTTAAAGAGTATCACAAGTATTTCTGAAAGTTTTCAGTGTATTGTAAATTCGTCGTGGACATAGTATCCCTGGGTAAATGTGAGTTTTGAAAACATCATGAAGATAGCGCGGCTGTCGTGGTGTCAGCAGTAAAGTATGTAAAGGGCATGATACATGCCGCTGGGAGAATATACATGTGATTTAGTGGGCATTTTTCACATCTCAGATGACATTTCGTATCTGGTAACGTTCCGCCCCCTGCACTGCCGCTCCTCCTAGCGACATTCACGTGAAACTAACAACAGGATTCCTTCACATACCGAATCGATTATTGTTAGGTTCAAGCCATCTTACTAATATGGTAGATATAAGACAAAGCTACTTGCAGTGGCGGCTCTTTCAACTCACATCGTTAGCGATACAACATAATACATACACTTTCCGCAGCAGGAATTCCCTCCACAGGGGTTGACATCGTTGGAATTGTTTAAAATAACTTTATATTTGATTTAACTTTTGTTTTAATACTTTCTTAGTAACTTACTTATCTATACAATGTGAATGTATTGATTGGCGGCTCTTGTCGAATTATTATTTTATTATTACATTGTTTATTATTATTATTATTAGGCCTATTATTATTATTATTAGGCCTATTATTATTATTATTATTATTATCATCATCATCATTATTATTAGGCCTATTATTATCATCATCATCATCATTATTATTATTAGGCCTGTTATTATTATCATCATCATCATCGTCATCATCATCATCATCATTATTATTATTATTATTATTATTATTATTATTATTATTATTACTATCATCATCATCATCATCATTATTATTAGGCCTATTATTATTATCATCATCATCATCATTATTATTATTACGCCTATTATTATTATTATTATCATCATCATCATCGTCATCATCATCATCATCATTATTATTATTATTATTAGGCCTATTATTATTATTATTATCATCATCATCATCATTATTATTATTATTATTTATTATTACTATTATTATTATTATTATTATTATTATTATTATTATTATTATTATTATTATTATTATTATTATTATTATTACTACTTAATAATATTTTTACTCTCTTATATCGAAAAAAGGATGACGAAATTTTAGAACAATTAGAAGTACAATCAGTAGAAGAAAAACTCAACAGATATAAATTAAACGGGCTAGACCATGTAAAATGAATTAATAATTCAAGAATTCCAAAAATAATGTTGAAATATACGCCCAAAGGACATCGTCTACCAGAAAGACCTCTTAAATTATTGCTAGATGGGGCCGAAACAGGTCTACAGAGGCCTAATTCGTGACGAATGATGGAGATTATAATTATTGTTATTATTATTATTATTATTATTATTACTATTATTATTGTTATTATTATTATTATTATTATTATTATTATTATTATTATTATTATTATTATTATTATTATTATTATTGTGGTTGGAAATGGATTTCATAAGGAGAGCAGCAAGATGTTAAAAATTAGAAGAAATAAGAAATACTGTCATACGAGAAAAAAATAATATTAGATATTCAATAGTAGATTATATAAGATACAAGCAATTAAATTGGTATGGGCACGTACGACGAATTCATGAAGAACGGTTACCAAGAAAAACATTGGAATGGTGTCCACCTGGAAGAAGAAGGAAAGGAAGACCTCGAAACTCTTGGATGCAAGAAATAAGAACTGGAATGAGAACAAGAGGACTGGAATACATGGAGTGGATGGATAGAGACGAGTGGAGAAGGAAAGTAAAACTTTAAGCACAGAAAGATGTATAAAGACATTAAAAATCTCTGTATAAATAAATAAAAAATTATTGTTGTTTTTGTTGTTGTCTCGTAGACTGCGAAGGACAAGATATGTAGCACGAATGGAGAATAAAACAGGATCATGGGAACTTCTTATTGTAAAAACAGAGAGAAATTACCCATTAGGTAGCAAAAAAATGAAATGTGATAATATCATTAACAGTTATTTAAATGATTGATATTCGTTCTTCTGTTTGGGATATAAATGCTCCCATAGTTAGGAGTTTCTTTACCAAACTAAGGTAATGGCATTCCAAGGGAAAAATCAAGTCAGATCCAAAATAGTAATAGGAAACAAAATCATAGAACAGGTGAACTATCTCAATTATCTTGGATGTGACATTTCATTTAATTATGATAATGATATAAATAATAAAATAGCAAAATTCCAGGGAATATGTGGTACGATAAAACGATCACTAAATAACAAAACAACAAGAGAGACCCAATTGAAATTTTATAAAATGTTGGCAGTACCGGTACTGCTCTATGGTTCAGAAGCTTGGATACATAAAAAACAAGATCTAAGTAGGATAACGGCGGCAGAAATGAAATTTTTCAGATCTGTTAAAGGGTGCACTAAGGAAGACAGAAACAAGAATACAGAAATAAGACAGGAACTTGAAATATTTGCAATAACTGATAAAATAGACACATATAGACAAAAATGGAAGCAGCACATAGACAGAATGAATGAATATAGATATCCAAAACAAATAACAAAATACAAACCTAAAGGCACCCGAGATGTGGGCAGACCTAGAAAGAGATGGGCTGAAGTCGGAACGGGTCAACATACTTAATCCGTGAATGCAGATGATGATGATTTAGTTACGCTTCTCTCCTTATAGATGTCAGTAGGTGACATTTGGTAAGTACATCGCCTGAAGGAAACTTTTTATAGAAAACTAAGGTATTACTTACTTGGTAAGATCAATTAAATTTTACTCAATAACTTACTACATATGATTAACATTATTTTTTGTGCGTTTTGTCGTACTTACAGGAATGGCGACCATGATTCAAAGTTCAACTTCTTACATTTCGGTATGCCAACCTAAATAACTATACTACAATATCACATTTACACCCACATGCGGGAAGTAAAACCACTGCCCTCTATGTATACTACACATATAATGTAAGTTATACACAAACAAATATCCAAAAGGTAGTGTTAATATACGAGGGCGGATCGGAAAGTAACGCACAATATTTTTTTCTGCCTTGGTATTGCAGCTAGAATGTTGAAATTTCACAGAGATATAGTTTGAAGTTTTCACTACAGATGGTATTTTTTCTCAGGTGCACCTCTTGCGAGAGAAGCTTCAACTATGCAACAAAGATGGCGCGCATGCTACAGTCGTCCACCTGTGAGGAACAGAGAAGTGTTGTTCGATTTTTTTGGGCCAAAGGGCATAAACCCAGTGAAATTCACAGGGACATGCGTGGCGTGTATGGGGATGATTTTATGGACCGTAGCAATGTCTCCAGGTGGTGCACATTCTTCCAAGAGGGACGCGTGAACCTTAGTGATTCGCCACGCTCCGGCCGGCCGACAACAGCAGCAATCCCGCAACACGATGGGAAAAATGTGTTGAGAAAGTTGGTGACTATGTCGAAAAGTAGGTAAAAGATGTAAGTTCATTTGTGATTTTTTTTCCTTTTTTACTATTAAACTTTTAAAAAAAATTATTGTGCGTTACTTTCCGATCCTCACAGGTGGACGACTGTAGCATGCGCGCCATCTTTGTTGCATAGTTCAAGCTTCTCTCGCAAGAGGTGCACCTGAGAAAAAAATACCATCTGTAGTGAAAACTTCAAACTATATCTCTGTGAAATTTCAACATTCTAGCTGCAATACCAAGGCAGAAAACAATTATTGTGCGTTACCTTCCGCTCCGCCCTCGTACATTATACGAAACAAATCACTGCATTTTAAATGAATTGAACTTTATTTGAAACAATATAAAACAATAAATATGTACTTGCGATCATTTTATCAATCACTATATAATGGTACTCCAATCCTGCCTCACCCTGTACTTCACACACTAAATAAGCATTAGCCCCACACTGTATAACGTGAGTCAATTGTATTATAATGAAACGCAAATATTTCCCAACAACGATGTTACTATATTTTAACTACTTATTTATTATTTTGGAAAACATATTCAAATGGCGCAAAAAAATAATGTTAACAGCGCAACGATTTTTTGAAATGTTTTACAGAATAATCGGAAATTAAAAACCTCAGCTATCCGCTCGGTTTTTAAACATTTTCCTCATTCTTCCTATAAATACCACTTCCAAACCTTGCATCGTAATATACTATTACGAGCCTGAAAATCTTCAGACTCGCGACCCACGGCTTGAAGTCCCTCTCGGAGGACTTGTCCCTTGGATTTTGCCACCCTAAATATTCATTGACCCCCGGCCGGATTTTGAACCCGCTACCCTCGGACTAGAAGGAAACAACATAACTATCGGACCACCGAGGACGACAACCATGATTTAAGAAACATTAATTAAACAGAAAATGACTGTAAGATATTATCTGAAGAAATTTATGTATGGAAAGCTTATGTCCGAGTGGTCATCGACCTCCGCGGTCGATAGTGCATTCGGTTAGTTAATTTCATTATTATTATTATTATTATTATTATTATTATTATTATCTACGACGCGGGTCCTATAAATTTACGTCCCTTCTAAAGGAAGCTATGCTAAGAATTTTTACTTTCAGAAAACCCATCGAACCAGCCTGGCCCTCTATCCGCGAACATTGATACTGGAGGTGTGCATGGCAACCACTATTGAATCAGGTTCGACAATCGTTTCAATTCAGAGCAGTTAATTGTAATATAGATGCAAGATAAAGATAGATAGATGTCTATAAGTTTCATGTATAGAAACCATAATTCATTTAAAGTTTTTTAAAATCTTAATTAAAGCAATGGAAGGTATGAGCGTGGTTTGACTAAATAATTTATGACAAGATGTGTGGTCCCCCACCCACGGAGACGAGAGGGTGGATTCAAATCATCCAATTCCCATGCTCAGGATATAGACACGTCTCGTGTTTCTATATTTTGAGATATTGGGAAACCTGCATCCGTACATGACACCGCGTGGTTGTTTAAACTTCACACCACCACATCTTTACACTCACGTCATATCAATGGCACAGGTAAACAACCAGATATGTCGCTTTATCCTTGAAACCCACAAAACGTAATTTTAATTGTACAAGATGCATACTTCCTCAGCTGATGCCAAACTTTGGAGTCAATACTAATAAAATTCATATCAAATTCCATTGAGGTGAACAGTCATAAGATAAAATAAAAAAAAATCCAATGTACCTGTTGGCACATGCCGTCGTCCTCAACTTCGTTAAAATAACGTATTTAAAATATTATTATTTGGAGACCTTTCGGAAGTTAACTTTCATCATCAGCAGGATGAGTATACGCTACTAGTTGCTGTATGCAAGATACTGGCGACGCATCAAGACCATCAATGTCTAACAGCATCTTAAATACAACAACTGCATCCTGCCGCGGTGGACTAGTGGTTATGCAACTTGCCTCTGGTCCCGAGGGTCGCGGGTTCAAACCCGGGCCGGGGTCGATGGATTTTTTAGGACGGAAAAATCCAAGGAGCAAGTCCTCCGGGAGGGACTTTAAGCCGTGGGTCCCGAGTCTGAAGATTTTCAGGCTCGTAAAAGATCCTTAAACCTGAATGAAAAGGCATCTAAGCAAAATTTACCGAATTTTCCCGTCCTAGTACTACCTTGGTTTCCAAGATGTCAGTATGAGGCAGAACGCTGACCACGGACCACTCAAATGACATATATACGAAAACAGGTGTAACTAAATTAGTATGGTTCAAATTCTTCCCTGTAGGGGGATAGCGCCTAAATCTCTGTTAAGGGAAACATGGGCTTACAAGAAGAACATCCTGCTGATGATGGAAGTTAACTTCCGAAAAACATCCAAAATAATAATATTTCAAATAAAGTATTTTAACTGAGGACGACGGCACCTGCCTACAGGTACATTATATATATATATATATATATATATATATATATATGGTATGATAAGAAAAATAAATGCCTGGACGGGATTCGAACCCGGATCTCTGAGTCTGTACCTCAGTGTGATTATTTATATATATATATATATATATATATATATATATATATACATCTTAAAACCAATGACTTAACTGTATTTTACTGTTTCATACTATAGCCACAGTGCTGGCACAGTAGGTGGCATGCCTGTTTTCTGACTAGCGGGCCCGGACTCGATACCCGGCAGGGTTTAAAATTATAATTGTTAAATTAAGGATTTTCTCTATATATTGCAATAGTTATCCTTCAGCTCAAATATATTTTGCTCCGCCACAGATTTCTATCCTCAGCATCTTCTTCTTTTAGGTATCTGCTGATCATGTTTCTTCTCACTTCATCCACCCACAGAGTACCAGAGAAGAAAGTGGACGAGTTGCGCGTACATGCCACAGGCGGCGCTAGTGTAATACAACTAACGACACCTAAATTTTTTCGGTTCTTTTTTTGGTACTAATATGAAATTCAGCACCGCCTGGTGGTAAAATTATGAATTATAATTATATAACGCCATCTGGTGAATAATCATGGAATTTAACTTTTATAGGAATAAATAACGTATTAATTAATCTTAAATTGTGGAATTATGTATACCCAGTCTCTCAGACCTACAGATTTTCTTTAATTTTAACAGAAAGGAAGAATGGAAATAAATAAAACATGTTAATTTATTTTCGTTTATTAAAATTTTAAAACGTGCATTATGAGCTCTTTTAATAAATATGTACAATTGACCTACCCCCTTATTCTCACATACATATTTTATACAATATTTATTAAATAACCTTAGCCATGTCGTACATCTGTCCATTATCAAGTCACATTTTTAAAATGTTTATTAGAAATGGCTGTACACTAACATCACTCTTCCTAACCTAACAAATCTTAGAATTTTATCACTTCTAGTAGGTTTATCTTTGAAAATAGATTCACATTAAAAATGTAAACAAGCTTGAATTTACTTACAAATTAGAGTAAAATAAAATCTAAGTAATGATTTTAACTTTCGATAATTTACAGTACCGTCTACATAGAACGAAAGGATAGCATTTAAAAATTAAAATTTACAAAATGGCTAACTTCCCATAATCCCGAGTGAACACCGTTAAACACGCCGTGAACCATAGAGAAACTCTGTGGCCGTGAACGACGCCGTGTGCCTTGCATTTGTTTTATTTAGTTACATATTCTGTTACTACGAAACAGCGCTACCATTGTAGTTTGCTCATTGTAGTTCATCGTAAACGACCGAAATTTTTTAGATGTCACTGTACTCAGTTTCCCCTCTATTCGAAGTTTCTCTATGTCATCCACCTACTGTTTTCTGGGTTTCCCCCTCCTCCTGCCTTCAGCATTCCAATCCAGCATCATTCTTGGGATTCTATTATTCTGCATCCTCTTCAGATGCCAATGTCATTTCAATATTCGTTCCTCTATTACTTCACTTCTTTAGACCTTTTACCATTGCCTGAGTTTGTGTAAGATGGGGAGCTAGCCCATCGCTACAACCTCCAACCTGGAGGATCAGGTTGTTAAATTAATTTAACTTAATTGATTCATTATTATCATATACCATTGAGGCAGCTCCGTGTCGTAAGCGGTTAGACGCTCGCCTGTCACCGCTGGGGTCCCGAAATCTAGTCTCGGTCACTCCATGTGGGTTTCGTGGTGGACGAAACGAAGTTTGGGCAGGTTTTTCTCGGGGTTTCTCCCGTTTCCCCTGCCTCAAAATTCATTCCACCATTTCTCCATACTCATCTCATCCATTTCATTCTTCCGCCCCATGTGACGGCGCGTCAGGGATGGTCGACCGGCACCCTTGTAGTTCACAGACCTTTATAAATATAGGGGCTTCATTTCATCTCATTCCTCGACCTGACCCTGAGTTGGACACGAGTTGAGGATATTTTTTTTTATTATATACCAGCCCACCGCTGTGGTCTCGAGGTAGCGTGCTGCCTTGTCACGCAGCGGGCCCGGGTCCTATCCCCGCTCGGGACAGTTTTTCTGGGTGAGGTTTTTATCGGGGTTTTTCCTCACCTGTAAGACAAATGTCAGGAAAACTTTAAGGCCTAAACGGTCCCCGAAATCATATGGCCATCGCAATCATCATCATTCATATTCATCTTATTATCAAAATTAATATAAAATTATAGAATATTCACCTGAAAGGTCCGTCTCCTCAACTTAATTATCATTTAACTGTAGCGCTTTTGGGACTTGTCCCATCATCGGCAGGATTCAAAACTGGTGTTTCACTGAAGATCTGGTAGAGGGGGTTGCATGTATTGGGTTCGTTTTCGTTTATCAGGCTGTCGTTGTGAGCTGCTTTCATGATTTCCATCTCTTCGAGTACGTTTATCTTCGCTGGATTATTTTCTCTGTGCATTACTGTTAGGGTGTTTTCAATATTTAACATGCGATGCCCTTCGTGTTTTGCACACGTTATCCATGAAGGACATTGAAAACACCCTAACCCTACCAGATCTTCAGTGAAACACCAGTTTTGAATCCTGCCGATGATGGGACAAGTCCCGAAAGCGCTACAGTTAAATGATAATTAAGTTGAGGAGACGGACCTTTCAGGTGAATATTCTATAATTTTATATTAATTTTGAATAAACCTCAACGGAACATATCATGAATCTTATAAAAGCATCTTATTATCATCATCCTTCATGGGTGTGGAAAGCAACGGGAAGCTACCACACCTATAATTCCCTAGTAAAGCTGCAAAGCACAGCATGAAAATGCTATGATTGCAGTGAAAGACCTACCTTCGGGCAGAATTACGATGGATGGATGGATCATATATCATTCATGAATATAGGCCAATGTTGACCTGTTTCGGTCTCTACTTGATAGAGTATAAAAGTCGTTTTTGTGGACGTCCAGGTCCGCGATACCGAAGAATGCATTAGGGATCCTAGTTGGTGACATTCGGTATACACATTGCAGCTATCTATCTCTGTAGATGAATATATTTTCTCCTAAAGATTGCAAGTGGAGTTCCTTTAAATTATATTCATTGTTCTGATGGTCAAGTAGAGTGCATCCAACACTTCGGCGTTAAGTAAATTTAATTGCAAAATTTTCAAACTCGGAGTCAGGAGAAGTGGTGATGTGCAACTTTTAATCGCTAGATTGTGCACCAGATTCCTGCAATAAATTGCAAATGTTGAGAAGGCATGTGGTACTGTTGATAGCGGTTCATCCATCGAACGGCGACGGTAAGACTGGGTCCCCTTTCGTGATTTTCAATAGGAGTAAGCTGCGTGCCGGCACCGGGTTTCACCTTTTCCATTATCTTCACCACCATGCCTCATCGAACCGCTGTTATAGTTGACAAGTTCTAACCACACTGTTAAGTACCATAGTGAAGTTTGATTAGTTTTCGTATAATAAAATTCATATTCGGATATCAAAGAAGAGACAAAAAACATAACACAGAAATAAGACAACAACTAAAAGTAGAGGAATTAAACACAACGATAGTGAAATACAGAACAAATGGGAAAGAACACTTGGCAAGGATGGCTGAGAATAGAATACCAAAAGCTATTCACCACGAGGAAGAAGAAGCTTGGGAAGACCAAAGAAAAGATGGGAACAGCAGTAATTTGGAGCCGGAACAGGCTAGTATAAGCCTAAACCATAATGAAGAAGAAAAAGAAGAAGAAGACAATTCATATTCGTGTATCTCTCTCTTTTTCTCCCCCCCCCTCTCTCTCTCTCTCTCTCTCTCTCTCTCTCTCTCTCTTTCCCTCTCCCTCTCTCATTACTCTTTTTTTATTTTTTACATCGCCTCGAGGAGACATCAAGTAACAAATTATGGTATCACTAGGATGAATGGAGATAGGTTAAATTTTGCTCAGGCCTTTTTATTCATTCTTGAGGTTCTTCTACGAGCCCGAAAATCTTCAGGCTCGGGACCCACGGCTTAAAATTCCTCCCGGAGAACTCGTTCCTTGGATTTTTCCATCCTTAAAATCAATCGATCCCGGCCGGGTTTGAACCCGCAATCCTAGCGACTAGAAGCAAGGAATATATAACCACTAGACCACCGCAGCCTACAGTAAATTATTTAATTATACTATAATTGATATTAGAAACCAGAGGACACAATACTAATGGAATTTTGTGCAATAGACTCTAAGTACAAGGGTAATTTTGAATGCCACTTATAAACAAATTATACAACCCAAGTGTTCCTGAATGCATGAGAATGAAGATATAGCGTTATTTGAAATGGAAACTTTGAAATACAATTGTTTCTGATGCCTGTAAGATATTATTCAGAGAAATTAGATGTCTAAAAGTAAATTTTGTATGTTTGTATATTTGAGTTCTAATGACCAGGAAATCATATTTCAGTTGAAAATCGTCAATTAAATATGCTAATGAGAAAGAATGGCCTGTCCCATCACGTTCCACACTGTAATATCTATAAGTTAGTGTTGCCATGGTAACGGACGTGGCGCGGTTTATGAAATTGGAAATTGTTGACGTGGGAACACTTGTGTCGTATTTCATTTGTTCTCTAACACAACTCCGGAGCCATGTTTAGTGCTGGAATTTAGGCCGCTGTGTAGCAACTGTCAGTTTCTATAGAGTTTACTGAAGCTTTATGGACTTAACTCTGCCAGCTTAAATTATTATTATTATTATTATTATTATTATTATTATTATTATTATTATTATTATTATTATTATTATTATTATTATTATTTCAAATGATAAGCGGAACTATACATAAAACATTAAAGAATAAAACAAGAGATACTAGATTGAAGTTTTATAAAACATTGGCAGTTCCTGCATTACTTTATGGGAGCGAAACTTGGGTAATGACCAAAAAATTGCAAAATAGAATAAAAAGCGCAGAAATGAACTTCCTTGTAAAGTGTAAAGTGATCCCACTACTGGCCACAGGAGGCCCTTTGGTTAGTAGTAGGTTAAGGCTCCCACTTTTTCTAGACAATCGGCACTTTATGTCAGCCGGGTTGTCAGCCCTGCGTGACGGCCGCCTTTACCCCCAGAACAAGCGTCTGATACTCATTTCCGTTAGAGGCTGAGTCGACCCCAGGGTCATAGTGCCGCCAGAGGGTTTGGGTCAGTTTAAAAATCCTGACCCCAACGGGACTTGAACCCTCGACCCTCCGGCTTGTAGCTCAGTGCCTTAACCACTACGCTACGAAATGAACTTCCTTAGAAGAACAAAAGGATGCACAAGATTAGATCGGATAAAGAATGAAGATATAAGAACAGAGTTAAATAGATATCTATTGGATGAGAAAATCAGAGAATATAGAGAGAAATGGTTTACACATGTGGAAAGAATGAATGTAACAAGATTACCAAGAGCAGCATTCAACTACAAGCCAAGAGGTTCAAGGAATGTAGGAAGGCCAGTGAAAAGATGGACAGAACAACTGTGAGGCGGAACAGGCAATTTGCCTAGCCCGTGAAGTGAAGAAGAAGATTATTATTATTATTATTATTATTATTATTATTATTATTAGTGTTATTATTATTATTATTATTATTATTATTACCAATCGTCATTCATCATCATTACTATCACTATTAATGATATATGTCGTAACGAAGTTGTTTAAGGCAGTACGCTACAAGCCGCAATGTTGAGGGCTCGAGTCTCCATACCCTCAACAAATTTTAACTGGTCGGAACTTTCTGGCAACACTATGTCCCTGGGCTCCACTCAGCCTCTAACTGAAATGTGTGCCAGACTATGTATTTTTTGTATTGTAAGCCCATGTTTTCCCTTTACAGAGATTTAGGCGCTCTCCCCCTACAAGGAAGAATTTGAACCATACTAATTTAGTTACACTTGTTTTCGTATAGATGGTCAGCGTTCCGCCTCATACTGACATCTAGGAAACCAAGGTAGTACTAGAACGGGAAAATTCGGTAAATTTTGCTTAGAGGCTTTTTCATCCAGGCTTAAGGACTTTTTACGAGCCTGAAAATCTTCAGACTCTGGACCCACGGTTTAAAGTCCCTCCCGGAGGACTTGCTCCTTGGATTTTTCGCCAGAATATGTTCTGGTGATAAAGGCAGCCTTCACACAGGACTGAAAACCTGGCTGACATCGTTTCGATTGTCTAGAATGGTGGAAGATTTTATTTTCTACTGCCCGAAGGGCCTCCTAAGACCTGTAGTGGGACCACTGTACGTTTATTATTATTATTATTATTATTATTATTATTATTATTATTATTATTATTATTATATCACAAGAGGTATAAGGGAGATCAGTCTGGAAGAATTGGAATGGGAAAATAGAGAAGAATGGTGAAAGAAGATCATCATCATCATCAACAAGGATTAAGCCCAATGGCCTGTTCTGATCTCATTATAGGTCGAATTTATCCTTCCATCTCTTCAACGGTCCCCCCAACATACTTCTCCGTTTTGGTTTATAATTATACATTCTTCTTGGTATGCGCTGTTCATTCATTCGTAATACGTGCTGAAGATAAGCATTTTGATAATATTTTATTCTTTCACAGAGATTAAATATGTTAAGTTCTGTTCTTATATCTTCGTTTTTCTTTTTATCGGTCCTTTGGTATCCTGCTATTGCTCTCAATTTCTTCATTAAAAAACTTAAAAAAGCATTGGACATTGGGTGGTCCCCTGGTGGGGAGTTTCTTAACCAGACTAATTTAGTTTCAGTTATTTCCCAATAGATGTCAGTGAATATCATATGCTCAGCACATCGACTCGAAAAAACGCACAGCGTAGTAGTTAACTAATGTACTACTTGGATGCCAAAGATCAATTAAATTTTTCTCAGAAGCACTAATTTTAGGCTTGAGGTTCTTTTACGAACCCGAAAATCTTAACACTCTGATCTCACACATTAAATTACCTCCGGGAGGACTTGTCCCTTGGAATTTCTTACTTACTTACTTACTCACTGGCACTATCGAACCCGTAGGTTCATGGCCGCGCGGACATAAGCTCTCCATACATCCCTATCCTGAGCTAATGCTTTCCAATCATTCCCTATATAATCTACTTCCCTCAAATCATAGTTAATGTTATTCTCTCACCTCATTCTTGCTCTACCAACTGGGCGTTTTCCCTCTGGCTTTCCTACAAGAAGCTTCCATGCAAGTCTTTCATTCCCCATACGTGCAACATGTCCTGCCCAACGCAGTCTACGAGTCTTAACTGTTCTTATTATATCTGGCTTCCTACAAAGACCAGGTAGTTCATTGTTATGTAGTCTTCTCCATTCACCTGTCTGTTCATCTCTCTTTGGTCCAAAAATTTTCCAAAGAATTTTATTCTCAAATACTTGTAATCTTCTTTCCTCCCTTAAAGTAAGAGTCAATGTTTCGCACCCATATAATATAACTGGTAGAATAATAGTTTTATATATTTTCAGTTTAACGTTTTTTTAAAGGAGTTGGGACGTCAAGTGTCTATGTAATGCATAATAGCACGCATTTCCAGAATTGAGCCTATCTTTAATTCCTTTGTGCATCTCATTCCTATTTGTGATTATTGTTCCTAGGTATTTGAATTCTTTTTGGACCAAAGAGAGATGAACAGACAGGTGAATGGAGAAGACTACATAACAATGAACTACATGGTCTTTATAGGAAGTCAGATATAATAAGAACAGTTAAGTGTCGTAGACTGCGATGGAAGCTTCTTGTAGGAATGCCAGAAGGAAAACGCTCAGTTGGTAGACCAAGAATTAGGTGGGAGAATAACATTAACTATGATTTGAGGGAAGTAGATTATACAGGGAATGATTGGATAGCATTAGCTCAGGATAGGGATGTATGCAGAGCGTATGTCCGCGCGGCCATGAACTTACGGGTTCGATAGTGCCAGTGAGTAAGTAAGTAAGTAAGGTATTTGAATTCAGCCACTTCCTCAAAATTTCCCTCATTTGTCATTAGCTGTCCATCCCCATACTAAAAATCAATCGACCCCGGCCGGGATTGAACCGGAGACCAACGGGACCAGAGGCAAGGAACATAACCTCTAGACCACAGAGGTCAAATAATAGCGAGCTGAAATAATGCCATTGTGTTAGAGATATTGCAATGCGAAGGTAGTAATTAAGCATGCTTCTCATTGTGAGACTTTCCAGGAGGTTGGGCAATGCCCTTGGGAATGACATTTGATTGTAAGACATCTGTTAAGAGAAGTTGTGAGTATGGGAACGCATGGAGAAGGGAAGGAGGTGCACACATTCAAATGGGCGTCTTTAGAAAGGAACCGATAGTATTAACTGACACATTTCTGCATATACATCATTCTTATAGTCCCACCTTCACCAGCTACCTCTAAAAAATTTACTTTTCAAAATTTATATACCCTCACTTCATAAATTATAATTCATAATTACTCAGGTATAGAAAACTCTTAATTAGTTCCCACGCTATATTATTCCATAATTCATTTGGAGTAGATCCTACCTTTCTTATTTTATTCTTATTTATAGACGCTTTAAAATCTCAGGTAATATGATATATATAGGGCTCGGAAGTTCAGGATTTTGTTTTTATTTTATGTCTGAAAACGAGACTCAACATTATATATATATATATATATATATATATATATATATATATATATATATATATATATCCGCGAAAATCTGCAATATAACATATATTATATATATATATATATATATATATATATATATATATATATATATATATATATATTATATTGCAGATTTTCGCGCATATAAGTATGAATATGAAAGTTTTCTTGGGTTTTCCGCGTCTTGGATTCAAGTTCGGCATCGGCCACTGATTCCGACGTTTCGGCATGATCCCACATGCCATTATCAAGGAATCGATTCATTGATAATGACATGTGGGATCATGCCGAAACGTCTGAATCAGTGGCCAGAGGCTGAACTTGAATCCAAGACGTGGAAAACCCAAGAAAACTTTCATATTCATGTATATATATATAAATTTTGGGTCATTGTACGCCAGAAAATTGTGGATTTTATTTGTCCTTTTTTCGACTTTTTGTTTTGGCTTATTGGTCCTTTTTACTCTTTTTTTAAGATCTTAACGGTTTTTTTGCAACTTTACCATCATTTGAGTATAATAATTCAAGAATTCGGAGAGTCTAGTCTCAGTTCCAATTTCTCTTAAAAACACTATCTAGTTTTACTTTCTAAAGACTTTTCACATTGCAAACACTTTTGTTCCGCGAGAAACTATTGACCCCTCACAAAATACCCTGTAATTTTTAACCATCGGACTACTGACCGACTGAACTATTGTATTTCGACTTCAATTTTTTTAAGAATTTGCCACTTTGTGAAAATTACCTCGAGCAGAGGGTGAAGGCAGCGAGGTTATCTATATCCACTCGTTAACAACTGCAACACTTTTTTCGTCATTTTTCTAGTTTTTAGGTATTTTTTAGGATATATTTAAGTATCTTTAAAGGTCTTTTATAGGTCCTCACCTTCCTAGCCCTTGAGATATATTTTCAAATCCTGTTAAATATTTTTTACGTAATGAAGTCTGAAGATTTTCAGGCTCGTAAAAGATCCTTAAGCCTGAATGAAAAGGCCTCTAAGCTAAATTTTCCGAATTTTCCCGTCCTAGTACTACCTTGGTTTCCTAGATGTCAGTACCACTCAAAATGACATATATACGAAAACAAGTGTAACTAAATTAGTATGGTTCTAATTCTTCCCTGTAGGGGGAGAGTGCCTAAAATATCTGTAAAAGGAAAAAATGGGCTTACAATATAATACAATTACATAACCTCAACGGTGCTTTAACATGAATTTCCAAAGTGTTCAGCGCTAGTGAGTCAGTTTTTAATAACCATATTGTTCATATCCTTAGGCATTAAATATTGACCAATCGAATGTACAACCCGTGTCAGTTTCAACCATATCACAGTCAACTAGCAAGGGAATTCCCACAGAATTTTCATCATCCTCAGCATCAAGGATTATTTTTCAGGCCTGCGCGACACCCGACTTTACCCCCAGAATAAGCTCCTACTACTAATTTCCGTTAGAAGCTGAGTCCACCCCAGGATCAAGGTGCAGCCGGAAGATTTGGGTCAGTTTAAAAATCTTCACCCCACCGGGACTAGAACCCACGATATTTCCGACTTCCAACCTGTTGCCTTAACCAACCACTCTGGGCCGTGCTCCCTGAGATGTCAGGTACTTATTCTAATAATTTTAACCGAAGAGCTTAGTTATTAAAGCGTCTATGTATTTTCATAAACAGGTTTACATCATCATCATCATAGTACATTCACGAATTTAGCCCATTTGTTGACCTATTTCGGCCTCAAGAGAAACACCATCCAGAAGTCTTTTGAGTGGACGTCCTGGTCTTCTTCTTCCTGCAGGTTGATATCTTAACATTTGTTTGGGTATCCTGTGATCTTCCATTCGATGTACATATTGCATCCATCTTGACTTATAATCAGAAATTTTGTTTTCTAAAGGTTCCATGTGTAATTCTTCTAAGATGTCTTAATTTTTTTATGATCTAGTAGTGTGTATCCTGCAGTCCTCCGAAGGTATCTCATTTCAACAGATCTAAGTATTTGTATATCCTTCTGTTTCAATGCCCATATTTCGCTCCCATACAAAAGAGTTGGAAGATACAGTGTTTTATACAATTTTAGTCTTGAAAGTTTTTGGACTAACTATGGCTTGAAGATAGAATTTATTAACCCCAAAATTCTTAAAAATTAAACAGGTTTACAATGCAATAAAATATCTCCCTGTGCCCAAAGCTTTTTTTAAATTTTTATCTTCTTTCTCCATTCTTCTCTATCTTCTCATCGCAATTCTTCCAGACCTATCCCCCTCATACCTCTTCTTATATCATCCATCCATTTGAAACTAGGTCGTCCTCTTTTTCCTTTCCCAGGCTTTGTCTAGGTAATCTTTTCTCTGGCATTTAACGTATGATCATACCATTCTAGTTGTCTGTATTTCACAAAATCTAATATTGATCCCTTGAGCACAGTGTCCTTTATATCCCTCCTCATCACACTACCTATTATTCGAAATCTTTTACAGTTTCTCTTGCTAGAACATGGAATTCCCTTCCACCCTATGTCAGAGACTGCCAAACTTTACCATCTTTCAGAAACAAATTGAAAATAAAATTACTAACAGAAACAACTCACTAATATTACTTTTTAAGAATTAATAATGCGTTTTTTTTTCATTATTTAATAAAAATAGACTTAAGATTTGTTAATATATTTACCTAATGCCTTGTATAAAAAGCATAGATTAATTCATTGTAGTTTATTACTTTCTTTGTATTTTTTTCTTTTCTTTTTATGTATAGTAGATTCAAGCTGTTATTCCTTTCTGTATACATTCTATCATTAATTTAATTTTAATTGTATTTAATTTCATTGTATTATTAGACATTATTTTAATTATTATTCAATTTGACAGATAATTAATTGTTTAATATGACTATTATTGTAATTTTTTTGTATTCATATGTAACATATGTTTGTCCTGTTTAATATGACTATTATTGTAATTTTTTTGTATTCATATGTAACATATGTTTGTCCTGTTTAATATGACTATTATTGTAATTTTTTTGTATTCATATGTAACATATGTTTGTCCTGGTGAGTGGAAGAGAAGGGCACATGGCCTTAACTCCACCAGGCTAAATAAATCTATTCTATTCTATTCTATTATAAAATTAACACTATAAAAAAGTCTAATAAATTGATTATAATTTTTAATTACTCCTGCGATAATGAACTCCAAACGGAGTTGAATAGTTGGAATTGGTTTCATGTTGCGTGCTTCAAACCATTAAGTTGAAAATAATTCCACCTACATGAAAGTTGCATTACGTGCGCATGGTGGTACGAGTACCGCAGATTTGGAACTAGTTATATACCACATTTTATTGTATATAAACAAAGTAATATTGCAGCGGTTGGACTGTGGTAATTGATTCGAGGTTGGAGACCGATTTTAAAATAAACTGCGAGAATAACATAGCAAGCAGATAGTTGCGCGATCTCCCGCTAGGGTTAGTATTCACGGAATGAACTTAGTATCAGTCGAACCGGAAAGATACCGGTTTGATTCCAATCAGTACAATGCTTCTTCAGGATGCTATAGTGTTATAGAGAACACATTATTTGATTACCAAGTAGAGTTCCCTGTTTTTTTAGCTTTAATATTCACTAAAGCAATGGCGGATTTGTATAACGCTGGCCACTAGGTTTTAAAGTAAAAGTGCATCTATATTCTAGTATCACTAAAACGCACCATCTTCTGGATTTTCTTACAAATTGTGAAACTTTTTTATCTTCTTCTCTTCGTATCAGGAATTGTAATATGATGTTTGGTTTGACCTTAATACGTTGTTCTAAACACGTCATTGCTCTTTCTTATATCTAGGCCAGGGTTTGAAATCGATCATTAAAAACAAATAAATACAAAAATTAAATCCGATCGAAAATTTTAAAAATTCTGATCACACCGGGACTCGAACCATCGACTTTCCGATTTGTAGCGCAGTGCCTTAACCACTACGCTACGGTGTGCCCCAATGCTATCTATTACTTTATTATTATTATTATTATTATTATTTATTATTATTATTATTATTATTATTATTATTATTATTATTATTATTATTATTATTGTTGTTATTATTATTATTGTCGGCCGCGGTGGACTAGTGGTTATGCTCCTTGCCTCTGGTCCCAAGGGTCGCGGGTTCAATTCCGGCCGGGGTCGATGGATTTTTAGGAGGAAAAATCCAAGGAGCAAGTCCTCCGGGAGAGACTTTAAGCCGTGGGTCCCGAGTCTGAAGATTTTCAGGCTCGTAAAAAATCCTTAAGTCTGAGGCCTCTAAGCAAAATTTACCGAATTTTCCCGTCCTAGTACTACCTTGGTTTCCTAGATGTCAGTATGAGGCTGACCACGGACCACTCAAAATTACATATATACGAAAACAAGTGTAACTAAATTAGTATGGTTCAAATTCTTCCCTGTAGGGGGAGAGCGCCTAAATCTCTGTAAAGGGAAAACATAGGCTTACAATAGAAATTATTATTATTATTATTATTATTATTATTATTATTATTATTATTATTATTATTATTATTATTATTATTATTATTATTATTATTGTTATTATTAAACAATAACGCATCGAACGAGCTGTCAAAATCACGTACGACTTATTGTCCGTATAATTTATTTGTAAATAATTGCTGTGTTGCAGTTTTACTCTAATAAAGTCCCATCACCACTGTCACCATATTAAAACTCTAAACGATGGATTATTTTAGATTTTCATATTTTTATTAATGCAACATTGTTGTTAGAGGAACATTCCTATTATCCTTCGTGAAGTATTGAAAGAAATAGTTTTTTAAAAAATGTTTTTCATATTTCAGGAACACTCTTCAACAACACATGAAAGTGCATACTGGTAAGGACTTCAAGTGTCAGTTTGAAGGTTGTATCTTCGCGTGCAGATCTCAGGCAGAATTACGTAATCACCAACAAGTGCACTCTGATGACAGACCGTATCAATGTGACTCCTGCGAATACTCAGCAAAAACTAAACCACAGTTACAGAGGTGAGAGTTCAGTTTATATATAGGGTGTTCTGAAAGACCATAGTTTTTATATTTAGGCCATAGTTTTATAGGTCATAGTTTCTCTACAAAACATACTTACTTACTTACTTATTTATTCACTGGCACTATCGAACCCGTAGGTTCATGGCCGCGCGGACATAAGCTCTCCATACATCCCTATCCTGAACTAATGCTTTCCAATCATTCCCTGTATAATCTACTTCCCTCAAATCATAGTTAATGTTAATATTGTGAAAGGCTATCATTTGGAACGGGTATTTTAGTCAGAAGGAGGATCCTATCCGCTATCTGAGATATTAAGTTCGTTAGTGATAGGATATCATACATAATTCTAAAGGGTAAACGACGACATGATTTTATAATTGTAAATGTACATGTTATCATCTCAAAGAATAAACCAGGGAGTAAGACAAGGGTGTCCGTTGTCACCAGTATTATTTAATTTATACTTGGACCATGTCATAAATGAATGGCAAGAACAAATTAATATAAATAGTGTATTGACAACTCTGCTTTTTGCAGACGATCAAGTAATAATGACAGCATCAGTAAATGCTTTACAACAATTCCTTTATACTTTAAATAATATCTCTCTAAAATATAATTTAAGAATATATAGGCTACATCTAAAACAAAAATATTAGCTCTGAAAGGAAAATGTGCAATAAGAATAAAAATAGTGATAAACAATGTAATTATAAACCAAGTTCAGAATTTTAATTATTTGGGATGTCATTTAGGTAATGACAGATATTTAGATAAACACACTAAAATACAACGATTCAATTATCTATGTGGCAGAATTAAACGTACTTTATTGAATAAAACTAGAAAAGAAACTATTTTAAAATTTTACAAAGTATTGGCAGTTCCATCTCTTATCTATGGATGTGAAACCTGGACATTAACAAAGGCAGATAGTAAACAAATAGAGGCTGCTGAAATGAAGATGTTGAGAGCAATAGCAGGATACCAAAGGACCAGATAAAAAGAAAAACGAAGATATAAGAACACAATATATTTAATCTCTGTGAAAGAATAAAATGCTATCAAAATGCACATATTACGAATGAATGAACAGTGCATACCAAGAAGAATGTATAATTATAAACCAAAAGGGAGAAGAATGTTGGGAAGACCATTGAAGAGATGGAAGGATCAATTCGACCTATAATGAGATCGGAACAGGCCATTGGGCTTAATCCTTGTTGTTTGCTGATGATGATGAACTCACTGGCTCTTTCAAACCTGTAGGGGTTCATGTCCGCGCGGACATAAGCTCTCCATACACACTTTAAAGCCTTATTGGCTCCCAAACAACATCGCATTGTTTATTATGAGTGTGATACATTTCTACTGAAATATTTTTGTTGTCTCGGACGAGACCCTGGATTAAGATCATCACTCATTCGGAAAGCCCTCACTACCCTTGTGTGGTCAAAAAAATACGTATGTGATCCAAAATTTAAAATACTCTCTCGACAGATCCCGTGTGGCATGAGGCAAGTAGTAGTAGTAGGACTTTATTAGACAAAAAGTAAGATATTTACAATATTATTCACAAATATGGGTCGCACGGGCAGTAAGCCGTACGTGCTGTTGACAGTCCGTTACAATAAAGTAATAATTGGTACTAGTGTAAAGAAAAATAAACAATAGAAACAGCAATAACATTACAATTACATAAAGAAAACACAATAATAATATTACAATTAAATAATAACACAATAGCATTATACACTAAAAACATTAACATTACAATTACATAAAGAAAACACAATAATATTACAATTAAGTAATAACACAATAGCATTATACACTAAAAAAACATTAACATTACAATTACATAAAGAAAACACATTAATATTACAATTAAATAATAACACAATAGCATTATACACTAATTAATTTATATATAATTGTTAATAATTAATGGTATTGCATTTTGATAACATATATTTATTCATGAATGAGTGTTGTCCTTATTTTTCGCGTTTTGTCCAGAAATTTACCGAGGTTTATCCAATTTTCTGGATTTACCAATAACTCGTAGCATGCCAATCTTTCCCGATTTGAATTTAGAAATCTTTCCGGTAATAACTGCCGTCTAATGTACTTATAAGGTGAAAGGTTAAATTACAATGAAGAAGAAATAAGAATAAGAATCGAAATGGCATTTTTAATTGATTTCCTTCAAGTTTTCTTGGAACTGAGTTTCCATACTTTACGTCCTTCAAATGAGACATTATTTTGACCTCGTGTGGTCAATATACAATCATTCAAGTCGTCCAACAAATTTATTGCTACCTGAAACTGTAATTATGTGCCAGCTACTGGGAACTATCTGGATTGGTAATCGATATACCGTAGTGATAACAAAATATAGTTCTGGAAATTGTATTTTCAAAGGAATATTTAGTTTCTAGAAATGGAATCATGGTGTAATAGATTTTAGATAACTGAGTAAGTAATTCTAAGAACATAATGTGAGGATTGCTAAATGAAGCTGTTAATGTTCTCTGTTATTAAAAGCAGTTAATGTGCCGGTTTATTGTATGTAATTATATGTTTGTTAAGTTACGTTTAATCAGTGTTCACTTGTTTTGTTAAAAATAAAAACAACTGCTTACATTCCACCAGTCTATTTGCAATTGCTTAACAACCTAATGTTCGGTTTTAGCTTCTACTTTTGGTAGGAGTTATCAGACCAAGTAAATTTAATTACGATTATTTGCCTACAGATGTCGTGAATATTCTGACCCAATGAGACATCTAGTAGACACCTAAGGTATTACTAGGATGATAGGTTGGTAAATTTTGATTAGAGGCCTCTTCATTAAGGATTCTTACGAGCCTGAAAATCTTCAGACTCGTACCCTATGGCTTAAAGTCTCTCCCAGAGGACTTACTCATTGGATTTTTCCATCCTAAAAAATCCATCGACCTCGGCCGGGTTTGAACCCGCGACCCTCGGGACCAGAGAAAGGAGCATAACCACTAGTCCACCGCGGCCAAATACATAATATAAAAAGAAAAATTATTGCCTGAACCGAGATCTGAATCCGGCACCTCTAATTCTATTACATTACCGCGGTACCGACCTCGCTATCCAAGCCCGAGTGCAAACAATTTTCTTTGCCTTAAATACAAATCTCAGTCATAACAGGCAGCGGGATGCGCCTTCAGTGCCATCATACGGCTTCTGTAAAAAAGCTTTTTTATTAGAATATTTTCCTTGATAGCAATGACGCTTTTTTAACATATATATATATATATATATATATATATATATATATCATAATTAAATTTTTTACATTGAGCAATGCAAGCTTAAGAAAAATAAATGCTTTAATGGAATTTGAACCGGACCTCTGGATTGATAGTCCAGTGCGCTACCGATTACGCCACTAAGCAAATCTAGTACAAACATTTATTTTTCTTATATATATATATATCATCATCATCACTCCAGGGATTAGGCAATTGCCCGTTCCGACTTCATAATGCATCAGCCCAACGTCTTCTAGGTCTTCCAACATCACGTCTTCCTTTTGCTTGATAATTTCTTGCTAACAATGGATATCTCTCCTTACTCATTCCATCCATGTGATCACTCCATTTCTGTCTGTAATTTGTGACTTTATCCAATAAAGGCTGTACTTTCAATTCTTCTCTTATATCCTCATTTCTTATTCTAATAAGTCTTGTACATCCTTTTACTTGTCTTAGGAACCTCATCTCCGCCGTCTGTAATCTATCCTTCTGTTTTTTCACTGGAGCCCAAGTTTCACATCCATACAATATTGTGGGAACCGCCATAACATTATACATTTACAATAGTTCTATATATTTTCAGTTTGACGTTTTTGAGAGAAGTTTAGATAACAAGAGTCTCTGTAATGCATAATAGCATAGCCTACATTTCCATGACTGAGCCTATATTTAATCTCTTTCTATACCGCATTCTTATTTGTAATTATTGTTCCCAGGTATTTGAATTCACTCACTTCCTCACAATTTCCCTCATTTGTTATTGACTGTCAATTTCCATTTTATAGAATATTTCTACGTGTGACACAATGACCTCCGTGGTTTAGACCCGAAGATCATGGGTTCAAACTCAGTCGGCGTCGATGTATTTTTAGGATGGAAAAATCCAAGGGACAAGTCCTTCAGGGGGAACTTTAAGCTGTGGGTCCCGAATCTAAAAATTTTCGGGCTCGTAAAAGATAACCAAACTTAAATTAGTGCCTCTGAACAAAATTTAACCATCCCTTCTCATCCATTTCCCTACTAGATGTTTTATTGAGCAGATATGCTAACCACATGCCACTCGCTGCCATCTGTAGGGATATCCATCCATAGTAATTCTGCCCGAAGGCAGGTCCTTCACTGCAATCATAGCATTTTCATGCTATGCTTACAGCTTTACTAGGGAATTATAGGTGTAGTAGCTTCCCGTTGCTTTCCACACGGTGAAGGATGGTAATGATAATGATGTTGGTGATATTATTTCGGGGACCGTTTGGGCCTTAAAGTTTTCCTGGCATTTGTCTTATGGAAAAACCCCGATAAAAATCTCACCCAGAAAAACTACCCCCGACCGGAAATCGAACCCGGGCCCGCTGCGTGTCAAGGCAGCACACTACCTCGAGACCATAGCAGTGGACTGTAAGGATATAGGTCTAAACATAACTAAAATGGATTGATCAAGAATCTCCTGCCAGGGGAGCACCTATGCCTCCATGAGAAACGTATGGGGCAGGCCTTTAGGTCTACATTCATACAATATTTATTTTTTAAGAGTTGCTTTTTTACCTCTCTTCACAAGAGATTCGCCTTAAGGGGATAGAGGACTTAGAAGTAACTACAAAGAGAGAATAGATACTACAGTAAAGCTAGAGAGAGAGAGAGAGAGAGAGTTAGCAGCTGTCTCTAACTATTAAGGAATAATTATTGTTGTTGATTGAAATAACAAGAAACAACATAACACAGAAGTCTTATCAACGCAATGAGCAGAGGAATGAGGGCTCAGAGACTTGTTCACCATTACAGGACTTGCTGTCCTTTCTTCAAATGTTTATTTGCAAAGTGTTTTAATTAAACTCTGCCATATTTAATTAAATATGCAAATGTAAACAAATGATAAGACAGTTGAGTATATGCTGAGGAATTAAACACGAAGCTTAAAATAGTTGAGAACTAGTCTGTATGTTAGGGTAATTAAGACAACTTTATAAAAATAAAAGTAATAATAATAATAATTCTTTGTTCTTCTTATATATAACTCAACCTCTTTTTTAGATACATTTATGGTCCCAACCCACCCGTGTTTTATAGTGACACAACGTGCCGGATGGATATTTAAATTTTGGATCACACACATACTTTTTTGACCACTCAAGGACCTTGACGGACTCTACGGATTAGTAACTAGCTCAATGCCAAGGCCAACTCCAATATAACAAGAACATTCAATGCAATACACAACATTAATTTATGTGATCATATCAAACAAGGCGATTGTGATGTGGATGATTGAGGTGGCCAAATTATGTTCTTACAGGTGATGAAAAACTCTGTAATAAACCTCACCCCGTAACCTTGTCCCGATCGGGGATCGAACCCTTGCCCGCTACATAGAGACAATAACGTTACCGTGAGACCAAAGCCGTGGAGAGACAACTTTATAAAAAAAATTAAAATAATGCGCCTTCTTCTCTCTTCTTCTTCGGCTTTCCCCACTTATAGGTTTGCTGTCTTCAGTTTCCATTTATATCTATCAATCCAATCTCCCTCTTCCAAATTCCTATCATCCATTATAGTTCTGACGTAGGTTTTCCATTTCCATCTTGGTCTGCCACGTTTATTTCTTCCAGGGGGGTGACCATTGGTATATATTTTTTGGCCATCTTTCATTTTCCATTCTTTGTACATGGCCATACCATTTAAGCGTTTGATTTTTAATCCTCTTAACAACAGATGTGGTGACATTCATTTCTCTCCAAAGGAATTAATTTCTTATTTTATCCTGTCTTGTTTTTTTAGAGGCTTCTTCTAAAATAATCAAATTCAACTGTTCTAATTTTATTCTTTTGTAATTCCGTCAAAGACCAAGTTTCGCTTCCATATGACAAAATATTCTGTACTATGCTCTTATAAATTTTCATTTTAGTTTCCGTTGTAATATTTTTGTTCCAAATTATTCCATGTAATGTCTTAGTTGCTTTTTTTTTTTTTTTCCATTGCAATTTTAGTCTGTACATCTCTCTCACAGGTACCTGAACTTGTAATTATTGACCGAAGATATTTAAAAAATTCACTTTTTTTATTTTCCCTGTTCCGAGTATGAGGTCATCCACATCCTTTCCCAAACACATATATTCTGTTTTCTGTAAATTTATATTCAGTTCGCATTTTTTATATTCTTCCATTAGTTTATTTATCATATATTTCATATCATCTTCATCCCCTGCAAAATTATTTGATCATCTGCAAACAACAATGAATTCAATACTTTTCCTCCTATAGGAATATCATGAATGTTCGTGTTCTCTCGGTGGTAGCCTCACCATTGAGTAATCACTCATGTGGGGAAGCCATCCACCTGCTTGTGGGTTCAAAAAGTAAATAACCAATTTAGTGTTTAAAAAATCCCTTCCTCAAAGGTCGTGTTTCTGTAAGGCCTGGCAGGCAAGAGACAAGTAATGCTACTACAAAGGGTGGCATTGAATTATTGATAAGAGGGATCAACCGAACATCTAATTTTAAATAATTAATTTTGCAGACATCAGACAGTCCACCAGATGACGAAAGCACACAGATGTCCACATTGTCCATTCGCTGCTCGGATGGCTTCGCATTTAAGACGACATTTACGTCTGCACACAGGAGCCAAACCGTACCGATGTCCCTATTGCAGTTACACTTGCAATATACTGGTATGTATACTCTCAACTCTAGATAAATACTTATGGAAATTTCTTGACAAAAATAAAATTATTATATTATTATAAAAAATTAAATTAAAATCAATATTATTAACAGAAAGATCTCACTAATATTTTTTTTTACAATTAATAATTCGTTCATTTCAGTTTTTTTTACTTTGTTTGTATTTATTTCCCTTTTATAGTAGATTAGAGCTTGTATATTTATTTCATTAGTTCTAATTGTAATTTCCTTTAATGTTATTATATTATTAGTCATTATTTTTATCAGATAATCAGATTATTTTATCAGTTTAGATAATTTATTGTAAATTATGTAATAGTATTGTAATTGTTATATATATATATATATATATATATATTATATGTTTGTCCTGGTGAGTGGAAGAGAAGGCCACATGGCCTTAATCTCACCAGGCTAAATCTAATATATAAAAATGTTTATTTGTTTATTTGTTTGTTCGTAACATTATGCGCGGCCATACCGTTGATCCGATTGTGACAGTTTTTTGCAAAATGTTCAGGAGATTCCCGGGATGAACATAGGCTATAAGAGAGTTGAGATAATCAACTCCTACACCCTTAAAAAACACCCTTTGTAGTGAAAAACGTGCAAAAAATACCTTTTTTTACCCTTAAATGGCTTACGCTGCCTAAATCATAACAAATACACAAAATTATTGTAGACAGAATTGAATATCTCAAAAAACTCAACAACAAACTCCGCGTCAGCATATGTTTATCTTTTACAGATAACACATAATAGCCATTTTTGTCTTTCGTTGATGCCAAGGAGATCGGGATAAGTAGATTCCCGGGCAAGCATGTGCTGCCATACTATTGATCCGATTTTCCTGAGGCTTTTTGCAAAATGTTCAGGATTTTCCCTGGAAGGTTGTAGGTTATAAGAGTGTTTTAATGCCCAAGCCCTTCACCCTTAAAAATCACCTTCTGTAGTGAAAAAACGTGAAAAATGTCGCTTTTTGTAAGCTTAAATGGCTTAAGCTGCCTAAACCATAACAAATACACAAAATTATTGTACCACAGAATTGAATATCTCAAAAATCTCTACGGAAAAGTCCGCGACAGCATATGTTTATCTTTTAAGGATAAATAACAAAAACCATTTTTGTCTTTCATTGATGCCAAGAAGATCGGGATAAGTAGGCCTATATTCCCCGGGCAAGTATAGCAGCACACGGCGGGTATTCTTTTATGGATAACTCAAAATAACGAATTTTGTCTTACAGCTCATTTATGTCAAGTACATTGGAATTCGTAGATTCTCGGGCTATGCCGGGTAATCAGCACAGGGTATCTAAAAATAATAACGATATAAATTTATATTTATTTTTCATCATCATCATCATCATAGTACATTCACAAATTTAGGCCATTTGTTGACCTGTTTCGGCCTCAAGAGAAACACCATCCAAAAGTATTTTGAGTGGACGTCCTGGTCTTCTTCTTCCTGGCAGTTGATATCTTAACATTTGTTTGGGTGTTCTGTGATCTTCCATTCGATGAACATGTTGCATCCATCTCGACTTATATTCAGAAATTTTGTTTTCTAAAGGTTCCATGTGTAATTCTTCTAAGATGTCTTCATTTATTTTTCCTTCCGGGGGCACGCCGTAGCGTAGTGGTTAAGGCACTGCGTTACAAGCCGGAAGGTCGAGGGTTCGAGTCCCGGTGGGGTCAGGATTTTTAAACTGACCCAAACCTTCTGGCGGCACTATGGCCCTGGGGCCGACTCAGCCTCTAACTGAAATGAGTACCAGATGCTTGTTCTGGGGTAAAGACGGCCGTCACGCAGGGCTGACAACCCGGCTGACATCAAGTGCCGATTGTCAAGAAAAAGTGGGAGCCTTAACCTCCTACTACCCCAAGGGCCTCCTAAGGCCTGTAGTGGGATCACTTTACCTTTACCTTTACTTATTCCACTAAGTGCAAAAACACATATTTATTTAGGTGTAACAGCGCACGCCGGGTATAAATTAAACTGATGTATCTTATAGGGCACATCGGCAGTTTAAGGGTTAAATAAATTGTATGACATTTCAAGGTGTAGATCCTGTCAGAAGTAAAATTGTACTGGACAATAAAATTTTGGAGCAGGTGAATAATTTTACATATCTAGGATGCAATATCTCATATGAAGAAGAAAAGGATGTAAATGCAAAAATATCTAAATGTTTAAGAATTTTAGGGTTAATAAATTCTATCTTCAAGCCACAGTTAGTCCAAAAGCATTCAAGATTAAAAGTGTATAAAACACTGGCTCTTCCAACTCTTTTGTATGGTAGCGAAGTTTGGACGTTGAAACAGAAGGATATACAGAGACTTAGATCTGCTGAAATGAGATACCTTCGGAGGACTGCAGGATACACACTACTAGATCACAAAAAAACTACGCGAGTCACGACAACACCACATTAGGACCAGCAGCATCAACCATCATACTGGATGTTATAGCGAAGAGGGACCTGCTGAAGATGGAACGGATGTTCTGAAAGGCCTACAGGCATAAAGATTACATATTTTATAAATTGAGGACGACGGATTTTACCCAAGAAGGTATATTTTAACTTATTTTATTTTATACATTATACGAAACAAATCACAGCATTTTAAATGAACTGAACTTTATTTGAAACAATATAAAACAATAAATACGTACTTATCGACATTTTATTACTGATTGGTGTCACAGCCTGCTGTAGCAGCGAGGAGTATGTATGGGAATAGACCTAGAAAGTTGTTAAATATAATGATTGAAAATAGTGAAATAAAAATAAATGTTCTTCCCTTATTAATATTTTTGTGTTTACGGCCAAGTGTGCAATGGCAACCAAAACTTTTCAAGCTCTATACATCGAACTAGATTATAATTTATGTTAATAACAAGTGAATCTAATTATTTCGAATAAAATTAATTATAGTTTAATCAAACATACTGGCAGTCGAATTTTAATAGGCAACTCGGCAAAAATGTATTCACTAATTCACAATTTTATGAAAAAAAAATGTATTTTGTTCATACACTCGATGGAAGTAAGATGCAAATTAGAAGTGGAAAGAAAAATTATAGAACAAGTGTCAGAATTTAATTACTTAGGTGTATTAATAACAAACACGGAAATGCTGTTTTTACGTAATGTGAAAGGATGCACAAGAGCGGATAGAATAAGGAATGAAACTATACGAGAAGAATTAAATATATATAAAATTGAAGATAAAATCATCGAAAATAATAATAAATGGACAGAACACTTAATGAGAATGAACAACGAAAGAATACCAAAAAGAACCTTCCTGTATAATCCCAGAGGAACAAGAGATGTTGGCCGACCACGCAGAAGACGGACTCCACTTTTAACTTCGCCGGAACAGGCTGCATAGCCTAAACCTTGTAGTAGAAGAAGGAGAAGAAGAATAACAAAAACTAAAAATTTAATAAAAGAAGTAAAGAAACAAGCTGATAAAGCAGCACAAATGTCAGGGTATATGAAAGATTTAATTTGGCGCAACAAACATATGTCCATAGAAAGCAAAATCCGCATATACAAAACGATAGTTCGACCAGTTGTCGTATATGGAGCAGAAACTAGGGCTGATACAACAAAAACTAAACAAATAATAAGCACATGCGAAATGAAAATCTTAAGAACTATTCAGGGTAAAACATTATTTGATAAAATACACAACACAGAAATTAGGGACAAATGCCATATTCAAGACATAACCAAATTTATTATAGATAGACAAAAATATTGGAAGGGCCATATAGAAAGAATGGAAGAAATCTGGCTTGCAAAAAGAGCTAAAGAAGATAGACCAATGGACGGGAGAAGAACAAGAGGAAGACCAGCCAAGAGATGGATAGACAGTGAATGCACATCCAGTACGTCTTCCTCCGAGGAGTGATTTTGGAAATAAACAGGATAAAAATCCTACAAATTAAGTTTAAGAAGAAGAAGACTTGATGAACGTAGTAATCTTGCGGCCGGATCTTGGACTATTTACATACACCTTGTTTCAAACTATGGCCCAGTTAATAATTGAATTTTAATCAGTGGAGTGGCATGTGTGTGTGTGTGAGAGAGAGAGAGAGAGAGAGAGAGAGAGAGAGAGAGAGAGAATAGGAAAAGATTTTATTCATTACGAGGAGCAGACATCAATCACGTGACCCACGCTCGGACTGTGCATAATTTAACAAATGTATTGACGGAGATACATACGTTGTCACATCAATAAAGTATCCAACAGGCCGTGACAGGTTATGTAAAACCGCAGTCATAAAACTAACTGGCCAAAATAAGTTTGTCAGCGCGAAGGTGGAGTTTTTCATGTCAGCCAACGCTTCAAATCACAATGATGTCATTCTGCCATTTCCATTTTCGTCTGACCGGCATTTAGTGGCTAGGATACTTGACTCTGGGACTGATGCTTGTGAACACATATGCGGGGAAAGTAGTTGGAATTTTAGGGCATAAAAACCCTGAATATTAGAGTAGAATAGAATAGATTTATTTAGCCTGGTGGAGTTAAGACCATGTGGCCTTCTTTTCCAGTCACCAGGACAAACATATGTTACATTTAAATAAAAAAAAATGCTATAATAGTTCCCACTAAACAATTAATTATCTGTCAAACTTAACAATAATGAAAATAATGTCTAATAATACAATAAAATTAAATTAATGATAGAATGCATACAGAAAGGTACTTGGAAAATTTTTGGACCAAAGAGAGATGAACAGACAGGTGAATGGAGAAGACTGAACAACTATGAACTACATGGTCTTTATAGGAAGCCAGATATAATAAGAACAGTTAAGTCTCGTAGACTGCGATGGGCAGCTCATGTTGCACGTATGGGGAATGAAAGGCTTGCATGGAAGCTTCTTGTAGGAAAGCCAGAAGGAAAACGCCCAGTTGGTAGACCAAGAATGAGGTGGGAGAACAACATTAACTATGATTTGAGGGAAGTAGATTATACGTGGAATGATTGGAAAGGATTAGCTCAGAATAGGGATGTATGGAGAGCTTATGTCCGCGCGGCCATGAACCTACGGGTTCGATATTGCCAGTGAGTAAGTAAGTAAGTAAGTAAGTACGTAAGTATGTATACAGAAAGGAATAACAGCTCGAATCTACTATACATAAAAATAAAAGAAAAAATACAAAGAAAGTAATAAACGCTAATGAATTAATCTATCGCTTATTATACAAGGCATTAGGTAAGTAAAGTCCACCGCTATGGTCTCGAGGTAGCGTGCTGCCTTCTCACGCAGCGAACCCGGGTTCGATCCCCGGTCGGGGCAGTTTTTCTGGGTGAGGTTTTTATCGGGGTTTTTCCTCACCAGTAAGACAAATGTCAAGAAAACTTTAAGGCCCAAACGGTCCCCGAAAGCATATGTCCATCATCCTTATCATCATCATCCTTCACCGGTGTAGAAAGCAACGGAAAGCTACCACACCTACAATTCACTAGTAAAGCTGCAAGCATAGCATGAAAATGCTATGATTGCAGTGAAAGACCTGCCCTCGGGCAGAATTACTATGGATCGATGGAGGTAAATATATTGGCAAATCATAAAACTATTTTTATTAAATAATGAAAAAACAAACTATTAATTATTAAAAAGTAATATTTTGCGATGAAATTAAAACGTTGGATGCAGTAGAATTTTACATAATTTATTTTTGTCTATAGGAAAAATTAATAACTGATGACCATATCACATTAATTTATCATTAGTTTCATTTTTTAATATAATTTATTGTGATTGGTCAGTGATCTCACTCCGATTCCGATTGAGGGTCTTTCCACTTTTCAGCGATTGCCCTTTTACCAGCCGGCTGCTGGCCCTTCACATCCACATGTATCAATCACAGAGGTAGATGATCAACAGCCAGTGTAGGGGTGACATGTGGTTAGCATGTCGAGTCCCCCAGCCATTATAGCTGGTTCCTCAACCTGGAGCCGCTACTTATTGTAGCTACCCAATTGCCTCACGATGCTGGGTGGGCACCGGTCCCATACTGGCCGAAATACCATGAGAAAATTTCTTCTCCCATGGAGACCTCGAACCAGCGCAAGTCCCGTAGCTCTGCGCCAAGGCTTCCTACCTTAACCGCTCGGCTACGGCGCGGGACTCAATAATTCACTCAATAATTCATTATTAAATAGGAATGAACAATAAAATGAGGGAATTTTGGAAGAAGTGGCTGAATTCTAATACCTAGGAACAATAATTACAAACAGGAATGAGGTGCACAAAGAAATTAAACATAGGTTCGATTCTGGAAATGCTTGCTATTATGTATTAAAGGGACTCTTGCCATCTCAACTTCTCTAAAAGATTCATATAAGTTATCAAAAATATATATAATACGGTTATTCTTCCAGTTATATTACTGTATATTGATGCGAAACATGGTTTCCTACTTTAAAGGAGGAGAAAATATTACAATTATTTGATAATAAAGTAGGTAGGTTTTTTTTTCAAGACAGACGAACGAAGAAAATTACATAACAGTGAGCTACATGATCATTTTGGAAAACCTTAAGCCATATAATAAGAAGAGTTAAGTATCGTAGACTGTAGTGTGCAGGACATGAGATACGAACGGGAAATGAAACTCCTTGTAGGAAAATTAGAAGGAAAACTCCCAGTAGGTAAACCACAAATGAGGTGGAAGATTAGATAAAAAATGAAGTGGGTAAATAACATTTATCTTGATTTGGGGTTAGGAAATTATACAGGGATGATTAAAAACAGCTCAGGATATGGATATATGCACGGAATTCTTATGTCTGCGCGCCATGACCGTCTAGATTGAATAGTACTTGTGAGTTACATGCTTCCACGTTATTATTATTATTATTATTATTATTATTAATAATATTATTATTATTATTATTATTATTAATATTATTATTATTATTATTATTATTATTATTATTATTATTATTATTATTATTATTATTATTATTATTATTATTATTATTATTATTATTATTATTATGGGCCGCGGTGGACTAGTGATTATGCTCCTTGCCTCTGGTCCCGAGGGTCGCGGGTTCAAACCCGGCCGGGGCGATGGATTTTTTAGGACGGAAAAATCCAAGGAGCAAGTCCTCCGGGAGGGACTTTAAGCCGTGGGTCCCGAGTCTGAAGATTTTCAGGCTCGTAAAAGATCCTTAAGCCTAAATGAAAGTCCTCTAAGCAACATATACCGAAGTTTCCCGTCCTAGTGCTACCTTGGTTTCCTAGAAGTCAGTATGAGACGGAACGCTGACCACGGACCACTCAAAGGAGATCCATGCGAAAAAAAAGTGTAACTAAATTAGTATGGTTCAAATTCTTCCCTGTAGGGGGAGAGCGCCTAAATCTCTGTAAAGGGAAAACATGGGCCTACAATACTACAATACAATTATTATTATTATTATTATTATTATTATTATTATTATTATTATTATTATTATTATTATTATTATTATTATTATTATTATTATTATTATTAGGGAGCACGCCGTAGCGTAGTGGTTAAGGCAGTGCGCTACGAAACGTAATGTCTAGGGTTTAAGTCCCGGTGGGGCCAGGATTTTTAAACTGACCCAAGCCTTCTGGTGGCACCATGACCTCTAAGGGAAATGAGTACCAGGCGCTTGTTCTGGGGGTAAAGGCGGCCGTCACAAAGAGCCGACAACCCGACTAACATGAAGTGCCGATTGTCTAGAAAAAGTGGGAGCCTTAACCTCCCATTACCCCAAGGTTCTCCTATGGCCTGTAGTGGGATCACTTTACTTTTTTTTATTGCGGATGAGCCCATGTAGGACTACGCAAAGTACTTAGATGCGTTTCATTCTATTGCTATGAGCTTGTTTTCTATCATCTGTCCAAGTTGTTCCAGTGATTTTCTTCGGTTTGTTCTCTTGGTCAACTTGCCACTTATTCACCTTAATTCTAAATATATCTCTGTTTGGGATATCTTCTTTAGTAATTCCTGCCAATTTTAAGTCCTTTTTGACTTCATCAATCCACTTCATAGTATCCATTGGAGCTTTATTTCTGTTTTCGTAGAATTCCATTATCTGTTTTGTAAGCCTATTTGAGTTCTAATTATTATTGTTATTATTATTATTATTATTATTATTATTATTATTATTATTATTATTATTATTATTATTATTCTATAACAATTCATTACGTAAGAAGTGTCTGGGAAACCCCAGATTCCAATCGAATGGCAAAGTGAAGAATTGTCTGTGTATATGAGAAAATATTACTACATCCCAAGACACAGATATTTGGATAATTTTCATGAATGAGGCAAAAAAACTAGGTTTGAAAGTTTCTGATCGATTGATTGATTGATTGATTGATTGATTGATTGATTGATTGATTGATTGATTGATTATGTTGATTTGATCCTAGACATGCAGAATCTACAACTGATTTCGCAGCTTGAAAATAGTTTTCGAAACTCTATACTTGCATAATTTTGGCCAAAAATATGAAATACGCTCTGTATAAAACAATGGAAATTGTGATTGTAGGTGTACTGTAACAGTTTAGCGAACTACGTTGCAACGCCCGTCGATTACAACAATCTATATAGCTAATCTTTCTAGACGATTGGATGCAGTTGTTTTGTTACCTTCGTGTGTATTAGCATTCCACATTTTAACAGAGCGCATTACTCTCTCCATCAGAATCCTACTCTATTAACATTTCCAAACATGTCTTCGCATTAAGAATCTTATTTACTTTGCAAGGACAAGGACATAACTCGCATGCTCGCTCTTAACTTCTAATTTGTTTTTCGCTGCTTTTAGCAAATTCCCAAGGAATGGAGCTATTGACATTGTTCTCATATATTTTTTTATAATGGGACAACAAAGACTGCCTACAACATTTGACATATCTACACTTCCAAACATTACTATAAATAATACAGGGTGTAACATCACTCAACGGCAATATTTCAGGAATGAGTTCCTCATATGGAGAGAATAAAAAAGTGTATTACAACATGGGTCCGGAAATTGATAATTACAGAGTTATTTGAATTTTTATGTAAGGTTATTAAGGTTTACAGTGGTTATTGACAGTCTGTTTTCTGTTGATTGTAGGCTGCTGTCAGGAATGAGTTCCTCATATGGAGAGAGTAAAAAAATGTATTACAACATGGGTCCGGAAATTGATAATTACGGAGTTATTCGAACTTTTATGTAAGGTTATTAAGGTTTACAGTGGTTATTGACAGTCTGTTTTCTGTTGATTGTAGGCTGCTATCAGGAATGAGTTCCTCATATGAAAAGAATAAAAAAAGTGTATTACAACATATGACCGGAAATTGATAATTACAGAGTTATTCGAACTTTTATGAATGTTAGGTTATTAAGGTTTACAGTAGTTATTGACAGTCTGTTTTCTGTTGATTGTAGGCTGCTGTCAGGAATGAGTTCCTCATATGGAGAGAATAAAAAAATGTATTACAACATGGGTCCGGAAATTGATAATTACAGAGTTATTCGAACTTTTATGTAAGGTTATTAAGGTTTACAGTGGTTATTGACAGTCTGTTTTCTGTTGATTGTTGGCTGCTGTCAGGAATGAGTTCCTCATATGGAGAGAATAAAAAAATGTATTACAACATGGGTCCGGAAATTGATAATTACAGAGTTATTCGAACTTTTATGTAAGGTTATTAAGGTTTACAGTGGTTATTGACAGTCTGTTTTCTGTTGATTGTAGGCTGCTGTCAGGAATGAGTTCCTCATATGGAGAGAATAAAAAAATGTATTACAACATGGGTCCGGAAATTGATAATTACAGAGTTATTCGAACTTTTATGTAAGGTTATTAAGGTTTACAGTGGTTATTGACAGTCTGTTTTCTGTTGATTGTAGGCTGCTGTCAGGAATGAGTTCCTCATATGGAGAGAATAAAAAAAGTGTATTACAACATGGGTCCGGAAATTGATAATTACAGAGTTATTCGAACTTTTATGTAAGGTTATTAAGGTTTACAGTGGTTATTGACAGTCTGTTTTCTGTTGATTGTAGGCTGCTGTCAGGAATGAGTTCCTCATATGGAGAGAATAAAAAAAGTGTATTACAACATGGGTCCGGAAATTGATAATTACAGAGTTATTCGAACTTTTATGTAAGGTTATTAAGGTTTACAGTGGTTATTGACAGTCTGTTTTCTGTTGATTGTAGGCTGCTATCAGGAATGAATTCCTCATATGGAGAGAATAAAAAAATGTATTACAACATGGGTCCGGAAATTGATAATTACAGAGTTATTCGAACTTTTATTAATGTTAGGTTATTAAGGTTTACAGTAGTTATTGACAGTCTGTTTTCTGTTGATTGTAGGCTGCTGTCAGGAATGAGTTCCTCATATGGAGAGAATAAAAAAATGTATTACAACATGGGTCCGGAAATTGATAATTACAGAGTTATTCGAACTTTTATGTAAGGTTATTAAGGTTTACAGTGGTTATTGACAGTCTGTTTTCTGTTGATTGTAGGCTGCTGTCAGGAATGAGTTCCTCATATGGAGAGAATAAAAAAAGTGTATTACAACATGGGTCCGGAAATTGATAATTACAGAGTTATTCGAACTTTTATGTAAGGTTATTAAGGTTTACAGTGGTTATTGACAGTCTGTTTTCTGTTGATTGTAGGCTGCTGTCAGGAATGAGTTCCTCATATGGAGAGAATAAAAAAAAGTGTATTACAACATGGGTCCGGAAATTGATAATTACAGAGTTATTCGAACTTTTATGTAAGGTTATTAAGGTTTACAGTGGTTATTGACAGTCTGTTTTCTGTTGATTGTAGGCTGCTGTCAGGAATGAGTTCCTCATATGGAGAGAATAAAAAAAGTGTATTACAACATGGGTCCGGAAATTGATAATTACAGAGTTATTCGAACTTTTATGTAAGGTTATTAAGGTTTACAGTGGTTATTGACAGTCTGTTTTCTGTTGATTGTAGGCTGCTATCAGGAATGAATTCCTCATATGGAGAGAATAAAAAAATGTATTACAACATGGGTCCGGAAATTGATAATTACAGAGTTATTCGAACTTTTATGTAAGGTTATTAAGGTTTACAGTGGTTATTGACAGTCTGTTTTCTGTTGATTGTAAGCTGCTATCAGGAATGAATTCCTCATATGGAGAGAATAAAAAAATGTATTACAACATGGGTCCGGAAATTGATAATTAAAGAGTTATTCGAACTTTTATGTAAGGTTATTAAGGTTTACAGTAGTTATTGACAGTCTGTTTTCTGTTGATTGTAGGCTGCTGTCAGGAATGAGTTCCTCATATGGAGAGAATAAAAAAATGTATTACAACATGGGTCCGGAAATTGATAATTACAGAGTTATTTGAATTTTTATGTAAGGTTATTAAGGTTTACAGTGGTTATTCACAGTCTGTTTTCCGTTGATTGTAAGCTGCTATCAGGAATGAGTTCCTCATATGGAGAGAATAAAAAAATGTATTACAACATGGGTCCGGAAATTGATAATTACAGAGTTATTCGAACTTTTATGTAAGGTTATTAAGGTTTACAGTGGTTATTGACAGTCTGTTTTCCGTTGATTGTAAGCTGCTTTCAGGAATGAATTCCTCATATGGAGAGAATAAAAAATGTATTACAACATGGGTCCGGAAATTGATAATTACAGAGTTATTCGAACTTTTATGTAAGGTTATTAAGGTTTACAGTGGTTATTGACAGTCTGTTTTCCGTTGATTGTAAGCTGCTATCAGGAATGAATTCCTCATATGGAGAGAATTAAAAAAAATGTATTACAACATGGGTCCGGAAATTGATAATTACAGAGTTATTCGAAATTTTATGTAAGGTTATTAAGGTTTACAGTGGTTATTGACAGTCTGTTTTCCGTTGATTGTAAGCTGCTATCAGAAATGAATTCCTCATATGGAGAGAATAAAAAAATGTATTACAACATGGGTCCGGAAATTGATAATTACAGAGTTATTTGAACGTTTATGTAAGGTTATTAAGGTTAACAGTGGTTATTCACAGTCTGTTTGCCGTTGATTGTAAGCTGCTATCAGGAATGAGTTCCTCATATGGAGAGAATAAAAAAATGTATTACAACATGGGTCCGGAAATTGATAATTACAGAGTTATTCGAACTTTTATGTATGTTGGCTTATTAAGGTTTACAGTAGTTATTGACAGTCTGTTTTTTGTTGATTGTTGGCTGCTGCGATGTACACAAATGAAGAATATGCCTGTATTGAGGCACAAGGATGTCATTTTGAACATTTCATCTGACTGAACAGAGCGCTCCAACAAGTCCCTTCCATTTTTGTCGCTATGTACTAACATTCATAAAAGTTCGAATAACTCTGTAATTATCAATTTCCGGACCCATGTTGTAATACACTTTTCTTATTCTCTCCATATGAGGAACTCATTCCTGAAATTTTGCCGTTTAGAAAAAATGTTCGCATGACATTTTGTAAAGTATTCCCGAAAGTAAAATATGCAGAATTTCTTGTAATCTGTCCATCGTATACTAAATCCCTGTTTAATCTCCCTAACCAAGTTTTAAAATACATAGGTCTATATAATTAAATTACAAGCTAAGATTGCAGTTGAATCTAATACATAAAAATGAATGTTTGTTTGTTTGTTTGTTTGTTCGTACTATATGCGCGGCCATACCGTTGATTCTATTGTGATGGGGCTTTTTCCAAAATGTTCAGAAGATTCCCGGGATGTACATAGGCTATAAGAGAGTTGTCATACTCAACTCCTACACCCTTAAAAATCGCCCTTTGTAGTGGAAAACTTGAAAAAAGTAGCTCTTTGGACGCTTAAATGGCTTACGCTGCCCAAACCACAAGAAATACACAAAATTAATGTGCACAGAATTAAATATCTCTTAAAGCTCTACAAAAAAGTTCAAGACAGCATATGTTTATCTCTTACGGATAACTCACAATAACTATTTTTGTCTTTAATTGATGCCAAGACGATCCAGACAAGTACGTAGATTCCTGTGCAACCATAGCAGCACATGGCGGGTATTCTTTTACGGATAACTTATAATAACGAATTTTGTCTTTTAGCTCATTTATGCCTAGAAGATCGAGATAAGTAGATTTCCGGGCAACACAGGCTAATCAGCACGAGGAATCTTAAAATAATTACGATAAATGTTTATAATTATTTTTCATTTTACTTATTCAATCATAAGAAATACATTAATTTTTGCTTTCAGCTCATTTATCCCAAGAAGATCGGGATAGTAGACTCCCGGACAACGCCGGGTAAACTGCACGAGGTATCTAAAAATAATGACGATATAAATGTTTCCCTTTACTTATTTAACTAAACATAAAACACGTTAATTTTCGTATTTCAACTCATTTATGTGAAGAAGATCGGGATAAATAGATTCCCGGGCAATCAGCACGGGGGTTTCTAAATATTATAAATTTATAATTATTTTTCCCTTTACTTATTCCACTAAACATAAAAGCACATTAATTTTCATTTATTTAGGAGTAGCAGTGCACACTGGGTATTAGGTAGTTATTTATAAAAGTGTCTCATGTAAGAAAACATGTTCAACGTTTTATTAGAAGGAGAATAAAGACAAATAAGAGTGATATCGCGCGTGCGCTAGGTGTATGTGTAAGGGAATTCAATTTAAAGTTATTAACCAATTTGAAAGTACAAGATTTATAATAAGTGGTTTGGAAATGCAAGACCTCGGTTGATGGTTTCTAAATGCAAAGAGCTTTTTTTATCATCGCGCTCACAGACGCGTGATGAGTGTGTCTTGCTACAGTTATTATCGTATTTCGTGTTGTCACTCTTCTAATAAGTTTAAAAAATCCAGGTAGGATAAGCCCCAGCTACAGTTCCCTCATAATGAAAACAGATAGGCACACTCTGACGGTAAAGTTTTTCATTCCTGACAACATCTGCAAAAATTGAACAAAACCTTTTGAGAAACTAAAGTTACACAACTTCAAAACTCCTGTTTAAAGAGTCATGTTGTAGACAGTCTTTTATTTAACGAATTTATTTTACATGTTCTCCCGCGAGCGGTTCAAGGCCTCTATCCCCAGGTTCAAACCCGGAGTCGGTACATTTTTAGAATGGAAAAATCCAAGGGCAAGTCTTCCGGGGGAGAGTCGTGGATTCTGAAGATTTTTCGATCTCATAATAGTATATTAAGATGCGAGGTTTGGAAGTGATGTTTACAGAATCTAGGGAAAATGTTTAAAAACCGAGCGATAGCTCGGTTTTTAATTTCCGAGATTATGTAAAACACTTAACAAACGTTCGTTGTACATTATTTTTTGCGCGATGGTGTTTTCAGAATAATAAATAATAGTAAAATAATAACATCTTTGTTGGAAATATTTGCGTTCGTTATAAACAATTGACTAACGTTAACAGTGTGGGCAATTTTTATTAATTGAAACAACAGGAGGCCTTGAGAACAATTTTCATCAAATGTCCGCAAGTACCGTATTTATTGTTTTATATTGTTTCAAATAGAGTTCAGTTCATTTAAAATGCAGTGAGTTGTATCGTATAATGTATATTAACACTATATTTTGGATATTTTTTGTATATACATTGTACGTATTATTCATAGAGAGCAGTGGTTTTACTGCCCGCACGTGGCTGTAAATGTAATATTACAGTATAGTTATTTAGGTTGGCAACCCCGAAATGTAGGAAGTTGAACTTTGAATCATGGTCGTCATTGCTGTAAGAACGACAAAACGCACTATCGCGCAAAAAAAAAAAAAGAATCTTAAGCCTAAATGTACGCCTCTGAGCAAACGGTCTTTACCAACCAAGTAATACCTTTGTTGCCTTACTAGATGCCTCATTGAAACGATGTGCTGACATGTCACTGACTGACATCTGTAGGGAATTGCACTAATTCGAGTCCCCATTGGGAAGAAATGTTCTCATAGAATTTGGGTCAATGTGGGACTGGTGACTACCCAGCATCGTGAGGAATTTGGGTACATATAATGTAGTCGGCCGGAGTCTGGCAGTTATGTTTATTGTCTCTAGTCCTCAAGGTTGTGGGTTCAAACCGGGATCGATGGATTTTTAGAATGGAAGAATCCAAAGGACAAATTCTCCGGGAATGTATTTAAGCTGTGCGTCCAGAGTCTGAAGGTTTTCGTACTCGTGAAAGAATACCAAGGTGTTTCTGAGAATAAACTAACCGGCCTTTCCATCCAAGTAGCACCTAAGCTGCCTATCATATGTCTCATTGAGGCGATGTGCTGACCACATATCACCCACTGACATCCGTAGTGAAATCATCGTAACTATGTTGTTGAAGAAACTACCGCTAGGGGAACATTCATATCTCGACGAAGAACGTATGGGGTATCTTCTTCTTCATCTAACCAAGGCTTAGGCCTATAGGCCTATTACGATCTCACTGATAAATTTTGTATCCAGCGTTAATTTGGACGTCCCAGAGATCTCTTCCCTATTGGACAATAACGAAGCATGACCTAGGGAACTCTATCTGAACTCATTCCTCGCAAATTATTCATTCAGTTGTTTCTGGTATCTATGTATATATTTATTGACCGGTTCTAAACGTAGTTTCTTCAAGATATCATCATTGTGTTTGTGATCCCATTTGGTATATCCTGTTCCTGAATTTCATTTCACAAGAAGTCGTCCTCCTCTCTTCTCATTTCCTCAAAGTCCATGCCTCACTGCCGTAGCAAAGTGCAGGTCTTGCTAAGGTTTTGTATAACCGTACTCTGTTATCTCTCTGGACTAACGAAGGATGCATTACTTACTTACTCACTGGCACTATCGAACCCGTAGGTTCATGGCCGCGCGGACATAAGCTCTCCACACATCCCTATCCTGAGCTAATGTTTTCCAATCATTCCCTGTATAATCTACTTCCCTCAAATCATAGTTAATGTTATTCTCCCACCTCATTCTTGGTCTAACAACTGGGCGTTTTCCCTCTGGCTTTCCTACAAGAAGCTTCCATGCAAGTCTTTCATTCCCCATACGTGCAACATGTCCTGCCCATCGCAATATACGAGACTTAACTGTTATTATTATATCTGGCTTGCTATAAAGACCATGTAGTTCATTGTTATGTAGTCTTCTCCATTCACCTGTCTGTTCATCTCTCTTTGGTCCAAAAATTTTGCTAAGTAGAAGGTTGCATTACTGAATCTATTATTCCCATGGTTTTATTAAAATTCTTCTTCTTATTCGTCACGGTTTAGGCTTATTTACCAGCCTGGCTCCGGCTCCAAATTGCTGCTGTTTCCATCTTTTCATTGGTCTTCCCAAACTTCTTCTTCCTCGTGGTATAGTTGTATGCTGCTTTTGGTATTCTATTCTCAGTCATCCTTGCTAAGTTAAAATTAATCAATTTATTTGCTGTGTCAACTCCATCCAATTATGTTAATATGTATCCAAGGTAGGTAAATGAATTTACTCTCTCCAGTATTTTAGAATCTGTACAAATCGTATGGGCTATATACATAGTCTACTAATTAGGATTGTCCCAAATGGGAGTCAATGACCAATCACATTTCAATTATTTTTTATTTACAACCAATCACAGTCGTGTTTCGCCTAAAATTTACCAACTAATGTTTATCATAATAAAGAAAGCACCTTCTTTTTTAACATTCTGAATAGGTCGTAGCATTATTTTGCAGTGACTGACTCTCCAAGAAATACGGCTACCAGATTGTATATATAGTGCAAGAATGTCAACACGCAGCGTATAAGAGAGATAATATAAAAACATTTGTAACAATTGATTACACCACAGAAAAAGAGAAACCACTGTTTGCACTTTCTTATACGAATTATTTTCCAGGAAATGACGCAGAAAAATATAATTGACATATTTACATCTTAGGACATCAGAAATTAATTAATACCTATAACGTTGGTTATACATTTCTCCAGTAGGGTACATTCTTACAACATTGCGATCTTTTGGCAATAAATAATATTATGATCTGGTTGCCGTGATGAACAAAAGAAGTAAATGAAGCGTACCAATCGTATCTCATTTGTTTTCAAACATCACCGTTTACATTAAATATATAAATATTTTAAAATAACTATAGTTAAATAATGATTTGTGAGTAAACAGCTTAATTTTATTCGTTAAATAATCCTAACAAATGCCACTCTTCATTTCCAAATTCTGTAGCTAAATTCACTCCTCACGTGAGTCGTGAATTTATCGATAATTTGGAAATCACTCGTGGCATTACTTATGACTATTTAACTCATGCCCCAAATGGGAGTCAATGACCAATCACGTTTCAATGATTTCTGTTTTACAACCAATCAGAGTCGTGTTTCACGAAATATTTATCAGTGTTATAATTACCATATTAAAGGAAGCTCCTCCTTTTTAATATTCTGAACAGGTCTGGCCATTATTTTGCAGTGACTGAGCCTGTGAGAAATACGGCTACCAGATTGTATATACAGTGCATGAATGTCAACACATATATAAAAACATTTGTAGCAATTGATTATACCACCAAAAAAAAGAAACCACTGTTTGCACTTTCTTAAATGTATTTTTTTCCCCAGGTAATAATCCAGAAAAATATAATTGTCATATTTACATCATACGACATCAGAAACGATCAGAAATGTATTTAATATACAGTTTGATGTGTTTCATTTTTTCTCCACTAGAGAACATTCTTGCAATATTGCGTTCCTTTGGCAATAAATAATATGATCAGGTTGCAGTGATAAACAAAGGAAGCAGATGAAGCGCACCTATCGTTTCTCATTTGTTTTCAAACTTCGCCGTTTACATTAAATATATAAATATTTTAAAATAACTATAGTTAAATAATGATTTGTAAGTAAACAGCTTAATGTTATTCGTTAAATAGTCCTAACAAATGCCACTCTTGATTTCCAAATTCTCTAGATAAATTCACTCCTCACTTCGTGAGTCGTGAATTTATCGATAATTTGGAAATCACTCGTGACGTTACTTATGATAAATATTTGCAAAAAATGAAATAAATAATTTCGTGGGAAGAACTTCTTTCGGAATTCACTAAAACATATTCGTATTTATCTGCAATATTTTAAAACACATAAAACTAATTTATGTCTTTTTGGCATATTTTGGCGAAATTAAACAGTTTTATTGCCTTAAATTATGTTATATAATTTACTCTCCAGTAGAGGTGACCTTATGACCTTGAGATATTTTTAACAGCAATTCGTGAAATTAGTGCTGTGATGCATGCGAGTTCATTGCCGCATATCACTAACATCATAATTCACAGAGGTCGTGAGAATATCTCCCGGATCATCAGTAATAATATCCACCTCCCACCTTACCTTCATCTCACATAATTACTAATTAATATATAATTCAACATAAATTGTGTTAAATTCAACACTAAATTAACAAAAAGGTTGGATGTTCAACTCATCACAGGAATCTTCCTAGCAATACATTATCATAAGTAATGCCACGAGTGATTTCCAAATTATCGATAAACTCACGACTCACGAAGTGAGGAGTGAATTTATCTAGAGAATTTGGAAATCAATAGGGGCATTTGTTAGGACTATTACCGAATAAAATTAAGCTGTTTACTCACAAATCATTATTTAACTATAGTTATTTTAAAATATTTATATATTTAATGTAAACGGCGATGTTTGAAAACAAGTGAGAAATGATTGGTACGCTTCATTTCCTTCCTTTGTTTATCACTGCAACCACATTATATCATCATTTATTGCCAAAGGATCGCAATATTGTAAGAATGCACCCTAGTGGAGACATGTATAACCAACGTTATAGGTATTAATTAATTTGATGTCCTATGATGTAAATATGTCAATTATATTTTTCTGCAACGTCATTTCTTGGAAAATAATTCGTTTAAGAAAGTGCAAACAGTGTTTGCTTTTGTGGTATAATCAATTGCTACAAATGTTTTTATATTATCTCCCGAATGCGCTGTCTGTTGATGTTCATGCACTATATATACAATCTAGTAGCCGTATTTCTTAGAGACTCAGTTACTGCAAAATAATGCTATGACCTATTCAGAATTTTGAAAATGAGGAACTTCCTTTAATATGATAAACTTCACTTGATAATTTCGAGGCGAAACACGACTGTGTTTGGTTGTAAATAAAAAATCATTGAAATGTGATCGGTCATTCACTCCCATTTGGGGCATAAGTTAAATAGTCATAAGTAATGTCACGAGTGAATTTATCTAGATGATTTGGTAATCAAGAGTGGCATTTATTAGGACTATTTAACGAATAAAATTAAGCTGTTTACTTAAATATTATTTAAATATAGTTACGAGAATTTTAAAATATGTATATATTTAATGTAAACGGCTATGTTTGAAAACAAATCAGAAATGTGAGTTTATGTTCATTTACTGCAACTTGATCATATTATTTATTGCCAAATAAGATCGCAATATTGTAAGAATGCACCCTATTGGAGAAATAATGAAACACATCAAACTGTATATTATAATTAACATTACAGGTTATTAATTAATTTTTTTAGTAAACAACATAGTAAAATCAAGGAGTCTGTTCATTATTTGCTATATTCATTGTATATTTGTTGGTGAAAAATGATGCTCTGAGCTGTTCAGAATATTAAATAGGAGGAACTTTCTTTATCACAAAAGTAGGGGCTGATCAAGAGAAATCTATAAAGAGCGAGTTCAAACACGACTGGCAATGGTTGTAAAACAAAATTCATTGAAACGTGATTTGTCATTGACTACTAGGGGCATGGCTTAAATAGTCTGGCTAAACTTTACAACGTGTGGCGCGACTCTTTTAATCCTTTCATAAACTCCTGTCAAATTTTATTCTTAGGGTTTCATTTTTCAAATTACACTGGTCAACATGATTTTTGTCTCATGAGTATCAATAGTTGTACTTAATGCAGTTTTTTATCGTGTTTTCGAATATGTATTCGGAATTTCTCCATCACCTACCGTTTTTTATTTAAATTTCAATTAATGGATTTAAATAATTATTTTCTGCTTAACAAACATTAAAGGGATTACGTCAAAATCAAAACTTACAGTGGTGTACCCTGACTTGCAATCTGCAATGATACCAGTTCCACGCCCATACCAAAGCCTCCAGAACATGTGACATTAGATGAAGAGAGCTCAGATTCTGATGGAAGTAAGGAAGAAGAAGAAACAGATTTTGGTGATACAACTTTTGAACAAAGCTGTTCATCTGAGCCTCATTTATTGACTCAAGAAGACCTTAACGATCTCATACGAGATTTAAAGTTATCCAAAAACCAGTCTGAAATGCTTGGTTCCCGGCTAAATGGATGGAATCTCTCGGAAACCTTGCGTGATGGAGAAAAACCGATATCATATTTGAATTCAGGAGAAAAAATACTATCAGAATCACATATTTTTTCTTTCTGAGACAAAAAATAAGTTTATTTTTTGTTGCTCAGTGTTATTTCCCACCATTTACAATGATTTTTACATGTTTTCTAACGATTATTTGAATATATATTTTTCGCGATATTGAACTACGTGAAAACGTGGCAACCATATTGTTCCAGTGCAGCCAACTTAGAGT